>CM076574.1:1146518583-1146672927 GCA_034641835.2 Pinus albicaulis | reverse complement strand
TCACCACGTACTACTTTTAATTTTGATGAGGGTGAAGTCCTGAAGGAATAAGTTGATCTACTGAAGACTAATTTGTGAAATTCTCTCTGTGTTGATGATGTATTTCTCACAAAGGATGAGAACCTCTTTAGTGTAAGAGGGAGTTGATTGAAAGTGTTACATGAGCCTGATAAAATACTTGTTGAGAATGTGGCATGATGGATTGTGAGCCCATGGCTACTTCCTTGATGAAGAAAAAGTTTCAAGAATATGTTTTTGAGCAAAGAAATAGCATTGATAGGTTGTTGGCATTTTCTTTTGTTCAAAGCTTTGGTTAAAGCTGGACAAATAGCTAGATGTTACTAATAAAAGAAGTATTGAAATCCAACATGGCTACCTTTCTTCTTTTGAGTAGGTTGAAGATTATGTAAGAATCCTAGAATGGCTAAGGATCCCTTTGAGAGGGAGCATTGGTTTGATAGCATCATCGGGTTACCATAAGACCTATGTGGTCAGGGAATTTGGTTCTAAAGCTTGCAATCATGAGGTACAAATTTCATCTCCCCTTGAGAGGATATTGACGGTGTACAAATTTCATCTCTCCCTAAGAAGAGATTAATTGTGCACAAATTTCATCTCTCCCTAAGAGGAGATTGATGGTGTACTATTTTTGTATCTCTTCAGAGGAGATTGATGGTGTACTATGTTAATCTCTCCTAAGAGGAGATTGATGGTGCATTGTTTTCATCTCTTCTGAGAGTAGATTGATGGTGTATTGTTTTTTTTTCATCTCTCCTCTTGTGAGCCCCATGGTGTATGGTGTAATGGTGTAATGGGGATGGTGCATCAAGAGCTCCTCATCTACTACCTTTATATGCTCCAGACATAGTGGTTCTGTTGGAAATATTATATCAGACATTTGCTTATCGAGTAACAAGTACTCTTAAGAGGGAAAAGTGGTCAATATGGCCTAAGTTTCCTATCAGAATCAGATACTATGTATTTGATCGCACCAACCAAGCCATGAAAGAGGCCAGTGAAATTGAATCATATCATTTTGGAGAGATAAGATTCAGGAAACATGATCCTGAAGATTTGGTTATTATTCACTATGTTGCTGTCAACCAGATGTGGTCTTATACTCGTGAGAGGGATACTAATGAGGAAATATTCAAGAGACTTATTTATCCATTGTGGTTAAAGAAAAGCTAAATCAAGGACCTCAGAAGAAGGCTGAACAGACCCATGCTTCACCTATTGTCAACCTCCAGGAAGAAGTTGAAAAGCTCGAGAGGGTGTTGGAACAGGTGAAGGAGATGAAGGAAGCGTTGGAGAAAGAAGCAGACAGACTCAAGAGGAGGATTGAAGAAGAGCAAGCAGCGAAGAAGGCAGAAGAAACAAGAAGGAAAGCAGAACAAGATGACATGGTGAAACAACTGGCTTTGGAAAATGAACAAAGAATCAATCTGCAGGAAAAAAAAAGCAAAAGAGATGAAGAGCTTCGGAGGAAAATAGATGAGGAACTCCAAAAGAAGAAGGAATAAGCTATGTGGAAAGATAAAAGGATTGAAAACCTTGGCATTCCATCATCTTTGAAGATAAACCCCACTCCTCAGTCTCCAGTTGAACCATGTAGGATTGAAGAAATGGAGAAGGAGCAATTTTTCCCCATGACCTTGGCTGACCCAGTAGTAGTATCGAAAACATTCAATTATGAATACAAGAAGAACAAAGTCAGCAAGAGATTTTCCAAAATGATAAGGTTGGGAGAGCAATTTTCAATGAGGAGGTTCTCATTCATGAAACAACAGATGATCTAGATATGACTGCAGGTGCCAGTATTACCATGGCCCAAGCAACAGGTGATAATGTTGCCATGCTGAAGAGAAAGGTCTATGTTGCTCAGTTGGAACTCAGCGCTGCTAAGCAAAGAATTACAGAGCTAGAATTCCAGCAGCAAGGTGAACTAGACTCAGTTAAAGAGTTCAAAGGGAAATTACTTGAGATCCAAGAGGAACTGAGTACGGTTCAGAAATAATTCTATAGGAGCATTCAGGGCATCAAAGATAAAACTCCTAAGTTTGATGATTATATAAAGAGGATGGTGCCTGTCAAGGAAGAATTGGAGAATATTCTAAATATGCTAGATGACATCATTCAATGGCAAATACAGTATCCTGATGAGGGGGTAGACATTCCTCAGCTCCGTGACTTGAAGAAAATAATATGTTTTTCTGAAGCTTGTAAATGTCTCGACAGGGCTAGAGCCTTAGAGGAAAAGGCTGAGGAAGCTTTCAAAATTTTCTTCAAGTTTGGAGGAGAGTTTGATGCAGTCTTAAATAACTTCAAGTTATCGATGTTCCAGTCAACCTTTGGTCCTGTACCTGTCGAGCAGTGCATAGAATAAAAGGAGAGAGTGATAGACAGCTGCAAGCAGGAGATCCAGGCATTAAAAGTTATCACCAGGGACAACACAATTTATATGAAGGTTTTCAGAGTACAATGCTGATCCAAATTAAAAGGAAGGTGTCTCTGTTTCTAAAAAGGTTTGCATAGGTATGAGGCTATGGAAATAAGTGAAGAATGTTGAGTAGTTAATCTAGGACCTAGGTTAATCTAACAAATTTTTTTCCCCTTTATCTCATATAATTTTATAAAAATAATTTCATATAATTTTATAAAAAAATTGGCAAGATGAGAAGTTTCTATTTCACTCAAGGCCTAAAAGATACTAATTTTTTGGCACTGTGCTCAAATGGGTTTAAAATTCATAAGGTCACTAACTCCACTAACATTTACAAGAAACCTCATAACATAAATAAGAAAAGAGAGACGGAATCAAAGAAAACCATCATATACATACTTAAGTGTCTTGTCACAGCTTCCAGTTGTAAGCAAGTTCATTGCTGGAATCCATGCAATTTCCTTAATCTATGCATCATGCATAGCCATAGTCACTGGCTGGCCCCTAGTCAGTAATGGCCACATTTTAGCTTGTTTATCACAGCCAACAGAGAAAATAGCAGTGCCATCGTCCTTCCATATCAAGCTTCCATGTCGAGCAGAGAACCTGCATACGAAGCATTACATAATAAAAAAACTTAGAAGCACACTTTGAAACTTCAGTTATGGTTCTTGTCATATGTAATATAGCCCTGGTTCTTGCAAGCATATTACAACTTTTGGATAAAATTCAGAAGAAAAAATAACGGGTACTAGAATTCCAACCACAATCTGAAGCACCTTACCGGTTGGTCATGTGACATTGCTGCTTTTGGCATGCCAGCCCTAGTTTGAAGGACCTTCCAACATCTAACATGGCAATCTAAGTTCCAAAATATAACAGAAGATCAAAACAAAACACCAGTAAAAATAATATCATTATCCCCAAAATCTCAGATGAACGAGTCCGTATTTCAGTAAATGGAGATAGTTGGGAACACGATGAAGCGCAGCAGAATGCCTAAATTGACACTTAAGGTGGCCTAAAATCCCTCCTTTCTGCCTGTTTAAAGGTCCCCGAAAACCATCATTGCACAGAATCTCTAAAAGCTTTGTTTTTGCAAAAATGTTTAATGGCCAAAACTGCTGAACCCTCAAATATCCAGTAACCCTGTGCTCGTGCCTTAGCTTTCCCTCCAATTGATAAGCCACCAAAGTTAAAATGGTTAACACACCTGGAAAAGTTCAAATGTTATAATTTTTTGACATATGTTTTGTAATATTAAAAATAAATACAAGAAGTTGTAAAATTTTATTACTTAAAAATGTTAGAGCATTACTCTATATTTTTTAAGCATATTTTTTTTTCTCATTAAAATAATAGCTATTGAGGTTAATCTAGGGTAAATAGAGCTAATATTTGTAATACAGTAGTAATAATATATTTTTAAGACCTTAGTGAGACCTTAATTGTTTGTAGGACTCTTATTGTGATCTTACCTTATTGTGATCTCATTGTTTGTGGAACTTTTATTGTGATCTTATTGTTTGTAGGACAAAGGACTTGAGTCCGCTAAAATCTACAAAGGTGTACATACTCTACCCCTTTAAATTTGAACCTATGACATCTTATGAGGAAGCACATGTTCTTAACCATAAAAAAGTTGACAATTTGCTCCAATATTCAAATATTTGGACCCATGGTCATCCAAAGGTAGAAGCTTCTACTAAAAAAAAATCCATAGATAGACCTGAGGTTTGAAGGGGATTTTATTATGAAAAAACATAAATGGAAACATAGAAAAGATATTGCAAAGAGTAGAGTAGTAGAACAAAATCCAAACTCTATTAATGGATGAAATAGAAAATAACTATAAATTGCAAAGTGATACACACTAAGCGGAATGGAGGTAACTTCTTTATGAATAGATATGTGTCAACTACTCTTAATCAAAAGAAGACATTACAAGATGTCAAAACTACCTTTGAACATAAAGTATGATGTCCTAAGATCCAAAAACTCTAAAATCCAAAACCCTAGTCCTAGGAAATGGCGTGCCAAAAATAACGTGGGCCCAAAGAGACTAATTGATATATCAACTTCGTGGGGCTACAATGTTTGCATGCAAACTCCATTTAGGAAATTTTTTGGACCAATACAATCCATACCATGTGTCTTTAGCCTATGACAAATGCCAAAAATGCAAGGGAAATGCCCAAAAAAGGCATCAGAAGTTTGAGACCTAAAACATTATAATATAACTACCAAGACGTGGAATAATTTTGAATCAATGTAATAAGTGGGTGGTCACTAGTATTATATTGAATCAATTGTCCCCCCTTATGAATAAGTGGTCCATTTTGTGTCAAGTTCCTTTGTCAAGTGGGGAAAGTTTTGTTGAATATGGCTCCTAGTGAGACATGTGCACCAAAGTAGGAACATGAGGTGCCTATGAGAGGTGGAAAATATGGTTGAAGTAGCTCCACATTAAGTATAAGGTTCAATCCAAATAAAAGGGAATTTTTTATTTAGAAGCATCTTCACCCACAACCTTTGTGTTGGTGTAAGGCCTATATCATAATGGAGAGTCGGGGGGAACTTCCAATGGGATCTTAAGAGGTATTCTTTATACAAATGAAACCATACCTTATCTCCCACCCTAAACTTATGTGGCACTCTAATCCAGGTGGATATTTGGTGGCTACCCACATCTTGCACTAACTCAATGGTTCTTTATCTTCTTATCAGTTTTTCTATGGTTTTTTGGGTCTTGAACTTCTACGGTCATTTGTAGGCCCTAAATCATTTTTTTTGGCCATTTATGGGTCCAGAGGGTTTTATGTCATTCCCTAGGATTAACCACAATTTGTAATCCTAAATATAGTTCTTTCAAATGGACTAATTGTGTTCCCCAAACAGATATTTTATGCAAAAGTTGCACCACTAGGAAGTTGATTCTAGGGTTACGGTTTTAAACCTCTAGGGTTCTTTCTTTTATGTTAAAACATATGATGAAACTAACATAAAAAATGAACAAACTATGCATTCATAACCTACAAGCACCTTCATCACAACATGTTTGTAAAATTGAACAACCTGTATCGGGAAAGCTTGAGCAAGATTAGAGCTTAGAAACAAAGCATGAAGAATGAGGAACCATGTTTTCATCTTCAGGGAAAATGTAGATGCGGGTAGGGAGGGAACCCTTGCTCTCTCTGGCGGGAAAAGGTAAATGTTAGTGTTGGATTTTTGTTAAAACAATCTTAGCCTTTGCCTCTCATTCTATGGAAGGGACTATGCTATTTCAAGTGTATAATTTTTATTAATATTGTATCACCATATTTTATGGAAAGTTATTTGAAAAAGGTCATTTTTTAGTAATTTTTTTTATTGTATTCTATAATCAAAATGGAGTGAGAGCTAATTCATTAATTTTATTTAAGTAAATTAAATTATTTGAAATGATTCATTCGCAGGCCATTAAGGGGTGGACTTTCACTATTGCAAGATATTTTTTTTATTGCTTAGTTAACTTATTTCCTTGTGTACAAGGAAAAAAAGCTTTCAGTCAATCAGAAACAATTCTAAATCTTATTATATGACCAAATTCAATTCTTTATTGCCAAAACATGTTCTCGGTGAGGTTTCAATATGGTTATGCTTGATGTCGATTCAATTTATCTATGTTAAAGAAAACCCACACTATCACCAAATTTAATTCTTTAATTCCAAAACATGTTCTCGATGAGGTTTCAATATGGTTATGCTTAATGTCAATTCAATTTATCTATTTTAAAGGCAACCCACGCTATCCAAATTTAAATGGAGATCGAGGTATAGTTTTTATAAATAGAAAAAAAAAATATTCATTTCAATTTCATATATATGAAGCATTAGAAAAGGATAAAAAAGAAATTAGGATGTCAATTAGGTTTAGCTTGGGTGCTTAAGAGGAGTTGTTATCGTCATTGTCTAAGGTCAATATTACTTGTAATGTGTTTATTCCTTATGTAGGGTTTGCATTATCTTTTGAATTTCCAACTCAACCTTTTGAATTCATCCATTCTACCATGACTCATTTCCATTTAGTTTGCATTCAAATCATTCTTATGTTATTATCAATTTTATCTTAAGAAAAGTATGGAATGTGTTGGTTGCATCTTGGTGCTACAAAAGATGGTCTTATGGGTGTACTTATTATATGGTGAACAATATATTATATGTGTTGTGTATGGAAATAATTTTGTTTCTTACAGTCCTTAGTATGTTGAACTATGTTTAGTTGTTCTTAGGTGTGATAAAAATTAATGTAGACACCACCTCTATTTTAGAATATGAGTTTTCTAATATACAAAATCCCTCGATTCTCCAACATGGTATTAAAGAAAATGGTTTGAGATGTAGCATGTTGCCTACAAGTCTCATGCAAGTTGTAGATGCTCTTAAAAAGTCAGATTTGTTGAGTGGATTGGTTCAAGGTTTCTAATTACAAACTAATCTAGGATCAAATCAGTGGGTCAAATTATGAGTTTCAAGCTAGATCTTATAAATTTTAATGGACACAATTATGGAATTTTGGCACAATATATGGGAACATCATTGAAGAGTGAAGAGTTATAGGACTTTACGAAAATGATGGTTCTTATCCAAGGGATAACTAATAAAAGTTTTTCATCAACAGGAAAAAGGATGAGGCTCTAGGAGTCATAATGTTGAAGAATGTAACTAGGTTCGGTCTTCATTATTAATGTATTTGTCAAAATAACTTATTATTATTCGACTTATTAAAGCATGGGTTTCATGCTTGGGTCGTATTTAGATTAAGGTCCCAATTGTGGACATCCAAGTTAGTTGTTACAAATTTAAATTGATCCAATTTTTGGGCTTTTAAATCATGTAACATTAGGTTGTCAAAAGGATCCTCCATCAAGTCATCTTCTTCAAGGTCATCATCCTCGAAATCTACTTCAAATACAACCCTCATGTCAAGTGATATAAGTCATCAAAGTTGCATCCTTAAGTCGGCTTCAATCAAACTTCAAGTTGGCTCAAATCAAGACACAACACTTCACACTATCATGTCTGCTCAATAACTATGGCAAACAGCTATATATACAAGGGTATAATTTTCATTTCTACCACAGAAGTTTGGAAATATCTGAAGTTTTAGGGCACAGATACAGTTCGGATCATGATCACAGGTTCAGTGTTAGAGGATAAGGTCTTGAACATATTACAGAATTTTGGTAACCATTTATGCTATGAATCGGGTAACTTCCATGATATGATGTTGCAGCAAAACAGTGCCTCGGTTTCAAATAGATCTACCACACAATTAGTGCTATGTTATGATACTCAATTCAATGAATATGCTTATTTATCTTAGTTATGGTGCTCAATGCTATGATGATGCTCAGTGATCTCAGTAATGAGGAATAATGAGTTAGTTGTTAAATGGGTTAGGGGTTAAGGGAATATTATGCATTTAGAGGTTAAGGGGTTAATATTATGCATCTAGACGTTTATGGTTTAGGGGGTTAAATGGGTTAGGGTTTCAGGGGTTATAGGTTTATAGTTTAGGGGGTTAAATGGGTTAGGGGATTTAGCAGTTGAGGATTTTAGGGGTTAGAATTTAAGGGCTAATGGGGTTAGGTTTTAGGGGGTTAAAATTTAAGGGCTAATGGTGTTAGGTTTTAGGTGGTTAGATGGGTTAGGGGTCGGGAATTAGGGTTTAAGGGTTTAAAGGGTTAGGGGTTAAGGATTTACAGGTTTAGGGTTTAGGGGGTTAAATGGGTTAGGGGTTTACTAGGGTTTTAGGGGGTTAAATAGGTTAGGGGTTAAGGGTTAAGGGTTTAGAGGTTTATGGTTTAGGGGTTAAATGGGTTAGGGGTTAAGGGTTAAGGGTTTAGAGGTTTATGGTTTAGGGGTTAAATGGGTTAGGGGTTTAGAGGTTTAGGGGGTTAAATAGGTTAGGGGTTGGGAATTAGTGTTTAAGGGGTTAGGGGTTAAGATGATAGTTTCATTGGTCTCTGTTTGTACACAATAGTTTCTTATTCTTTGCGTCTAAATTTAACAATTTTGTAAGTATTGTTGCTTTTTGCCATGTCTTCTTTATTTATTAATTTATAGTATTTGTTAACCATTGATTTACATTTATTGATGAAAATGTCTATTGCAATCAAACCAAATGTATGTTAATCTCCAGTTTCAAACTTAGCCACATTGTTGTCACACAATTTAAGTCTAGAGAATGGCCATCTGATGAAGTCTTAATAACCAAACTGCACCTCATGACTACTCCAGAAAATCTTAAGTTAAAGTGTCCCACATTCATGAGAAATTTGGCTCTTATACTCTTTCTCCACCTAACTGTGCCCTGGAAATACACTTGTTTATTGCAAAAACATCCTAATGTTGTTGACCTTGTCCCTTAACAGACCAAGGAAACATAAGTGACTGAGAGGAATGGAAAGTAGTACAAAGTTGAAGAGAGTACAAAAGACTAAGATGGTTTAAAGGATAAGCTTGAAGAATGTAGTAGTGTTGAAACAACTAAAAGTTCTCCCAAACAAATAGTTGATAATGTGAAACCTTCTTCTGTACTAGTCAAGAAAGACTACATTCATGTGAGAGCAAGAAGATGCCAAGTGACTGATAGGCATAGCCCGGAATATAGGGTATGGTTCCTTCTTTTTGATTAAATATTTGATCTACATTTTTTCTATCGAAGATTAACCATTTTAACCTTGCCAACAAGGCAGAATTAACCCAATCGTAGGTCCCAATATTTCATGATATATATTAACTCTAGATATATATGAGAAGGAATAATAAAGACATAGATTGATAGAGGTGGTGCGACAAGGGGAGTCACAAGGGAGATATGGAGATAAAATGAAGGAGAGGGGAGAGAAGGAATGGAGAGAGAGAGAGAGGGAGGGAGAGGAGTGAAAGAGGTAGAGAAGGGTAAGAAAGGGAGATAATGATAGAAAGATGGAAGGGGGGCATAAAGAAGGATAGAGGGAGGGATATAGTGAGAGGATTGGAGGGTAGAGAGAGAGAGAGAGAGAGAGAGTGAGTGAGGTAGGAGAGAAAGGGAGAGAGAAGAAGGACAAGAGATAGGACTTAAGAGAGAGGAACCAATATCATAGAAGAATGAATATGTGACCAAATTACTCTATATGGAGATGGGAGATAGGGGCACCCTACATACCTACTAAATGTCTAAACCAAATGTGGTGTAAACGTCTGTAATGGTGGTTGATTATATGAGAGGATTTTATGAGGAAGCAGTGGATTTTTAATACATGATATGCAAAAAAAAGTACCGAACCTAACCATTTCCAATGACCACACATATACAACAGTGTGAATACAAAGGGAGTGTGAATTGAGATTGCTAAGCACTGCTCCTATAAAATAAAATAAAAGATCAATTAAGTAAAAAGCAGATATAGACTAAACTATACTAGAAATGATTTTTTTATTATAGTAGAATGAAATGGAAGAGATGAGTTGTGATGCAGAAATATGCAAATATTATTGAAAACAAGAGAATACCCTCAGAGAATTAAAAAATCCTAATAGCAAGACTAAACTTTAGTATCTGCCTATCAAAATTTCAGTTTTTTTCGAGCAGAAATTGAAGGATGTAAATTCAAGAGTGCAAACACAGCATGTACAATGGATTAAAACAACAAATATATTAAGCCCACTCTACACAAATCTGCAACCTGAGATTTCAGGATAAAAAGAGAAAGCTCCAACAACAGTTGCATAGAAGCCTTTATTACTCAAATAGAAGAATGTCACAACAAGTTTTCATCTCACAAAAGCTCCTACTACAACCTACAAGCTAACAGTACTCACTGTTATTATCTATTTCTACAAATGTCTAACTAGTGTGCCCATCCTTTTCATTTATAAGTTAAGAGAAGGTGTTGTTAGAAAACAGGCTAATGATAGCTTTAGTGGTGCATCTCCCTTGAGCATGAGCAACTCCCTCATAACTTTTCCTTTTATGCAACGCTTTTCTTTTAGAGTAGTGCATTATCATAGTAGATATAACTCCTCTCCTGAGGGTGCCTCATTCCATAAGTGTGCACTCATGACTACACCTGAGATGATGGTGTTAATCTCCTCAACTAGTGTGCCATACTTGGTGGGTGTGACCCAACAACTAATTCGTATATCCTCGAAGGTGTCATTATAAGCTTCTAGCTGTATTTAAGAATATTTCTGACTGGTGTACCACAATCTAGCTGTGAAATCCTGGTGTTGCTCAACTTCTCAGGCTGAGATGAGACCAACTCGGACCAACTAGGTAATCTAACACTCTTGAGAAAATTTTTTTTTTCCAATAACCCAATATTCTCCCCCAACTTGTCAAACTTCCCCTTTGTTAGAAGCTTTTTCAAACTATTAACCATATGCAACTTTGTTAGAATGTGGTCCAACATTACTAACTCCCTAATGAACTTGGAATCTTAGGAAATTGTATTGAATATCAATGTGTTTGAAATGGTCATGACACATTGGATTTTCATAGATCTTGATGTAACTTTGATTCTCAGAAGAGACAATATTGGGCTTCAACAACTCATTGGTTGACTTTACAATCAAGTTTCAAATCTAGATAGCTTCATAATAAGTATATGAAACTTCCATATACTTTGCTTCAGTGGAACTGAATGCAATTATTGCTTTCTTCTTGTTGATTTAATAAAAATGATTTATAAAATGATAATGATGATGTTTAAAATGAGCCTTATGATGGTCTATTTATACACATTGATTGTTCACGAGGTGTAGGGGTATGTTTATAACATCACTGCCCTTGAAAGCTTTGTCTTGAAAGCACAGTAATTAGAATTTTCTTTAGTTAAGCAAATTTTTGTGGTGGAATGAAGTTTATCAGATATCTATTTATACTTTGTAGAGGTTTGAATTTGTTTGTCCTTTGAGTGTTGGTGAGGTTTCTTTGTATTTTTTGCATCATAGTCTAAAGTCTTTTGACCTGATTGTTTAACATGAAAGCTTTATGCTTATTGGCAATATATTTTAAATACCTGCATGATTAGGAAATTGTTATGGTTAATTAAATTACTAATTAGGTACTACAAAAAGAGGATGATGTTGAGAGAGCTTGCCTAGGTGACTCTAGGAGCAACCCAGAGGTGGTCAGACAAAGCTCTTCTAAGTTACAAATTTGAAGAGAAAAAACTGATGATGTATACGTGGTTGCTCCACCTAGGCTGTATGGAAAATCTCGGCAGAGAGTGTTTACCTTTCCATTTCTTCATGAAAGTAGGTTTTCTGGTCATAGAATAAGATCACTACATGTAGGTGATGGTTCTGTAGTAAGTTCTCAGCCTTATCTTCAGAATGGCTAACAGATAGGATCATGTTTGAATACAGGATATAATTTGATGAATTTGGAGATTTAGAGTTAAAGCAAAAATTGTGGTGATGTTTGGATGGGTGCTAATTTGTAGGGTTTTCCATTTTTATAATTTTCTTTGTTGTGCTTTCTACCATGCTACCTAGTTGCTTTCATGTTTCCCTAGCATTTTAACTTTTTCGATGTCTATCTCTCTATTGTTTCTTGCCCCATTTGAAATGTCATCCTTATTTGGTAGGTGTTTTCTTCAATATAGTGTGAATATTTTTCCATCACACAGCTTCTGTGGGGTCTGTCTACGCAAATAACTTGTAAGGCCCATTCATCAGGGTATTTGATGAAATGAAATGATTATCATTGATCACCAACTAATGGTACCTGCAGATATTTACTCTAACAATTCTATAGTTTTCCTGTGCCAACAATTATATAACATTTTAAACTCATGAATTATTCTCCTATGTTCTCTTAGCTGATACTATAAGCACTTATTACTGTTGTCAAAGCTTTTACTCTCTAGTCCCATTGAGCTATTTCATTTATTTGTGGAAATTGATCTATTTTCATTTCATTTCTTCAATTTTTCTAACTGTTATGTGTTTCCTTTGGCCAGTGCCTTCTTTCTTACCTATGTTTTCTCTGCTTAAGCATTCCAGCCAGCTGGAGCAACAAGGGTAGCAGGAGCCACGCAGTCCAACCAGAGCCCAGCAGGGGCAGTGCAGAGGTAGCAGGAGCCACGTAGGGCTGACGCAGGCCCAGTAAGGGCAGCGCAGGGGAAGTGTAAGCCCTTCAGGTGTGACGCAAGCCCTACTGAGCAGCGTAGAGGCTGACGCAGGCCAGTTAGGCTAACGTAAAGGGATTCAGAGCAGCGTATTACTATCGTTTTTATTTCTCTGTTGGGTGAACCAATTTTGGTGCCCAGGATTGTTGTACTTAGATTCGACATAATAATGAAAACCCTCCAGAGCTAGTTGCACCAATTTTCCCACATTGGGTTTTTTTTGGGGATAGTTTTCCAGAAAAATCGTGTGTCACTTTGTCTATGAGCATGTTATTCAGTATTTGATCTATATGTGTAGGTTTCTAGTTGTATTTACTATTTAATTCGCTAAGTTATTGAATATTTCAGAAATTAACTTGTAACTTAATTCAAGTAGGAGAATTAAATCAAGATACTGCAATAGGGTTTATTAGATTAAGAAATTTTCACATTCCCTAGGTCTAGCCCCATTAGGTCACCTAGGGCAACAATTTCCTAGGAATCTAGCTAGAGGAAAACTTCTATCTCCTAAAGGCAACTGTGTTGTTGGGTGCCCTCACTCTCCTCAGAACTTGGGCCAATTCCAACGATGGAATCTCCAGATACCTCAAGCCCTAGCTCTAGGATCAAGTTTTGCCTAGGTGTTCCCAAGGATAGAACCTAGTAGGATCAATTTGACCTATCGAAGTAAAAACACTTGTTTGATCCTTTCCCATCACCTTGTACAAGATAAGAACATCATTGGTTGCTAAATTCCATCCCTGAACCTGGGTTGGGTCCACTTGGCTCTGTGTGGTCCCATTTACTGTCAAAGGCCTTTCATGAAGGACCGTTTGGGAATCCAAGTTCTCAAAGTATTTTAGGGATTGAGAACTTCCTTCATAAGTCTTATTCTTCTCCCTCAACCCTTCAATCCCCCTCCTCTCTGACTAGAAGATAATTCCCTTGCTTAAAAGGAAAGCAAGTCCCACTCTTTATTTTATCTTAGGGAAAGGGTTTCGAGGGTCAATTCCCACCTATTCATTGAACTATACTCTACAAGTGACTTACTAAACTACCAGACTCCACCCATCGATGAAATTCCATGAAGAGCAAGGAGCCTTAGCTGTGGTGATAATGGGCTACACCTCCATTGTTTCCCTTGTCCTAGTAGTTACCCTGTTAGGAACCCCTTTTAGATCCACTACTAGTTTGAGTGGTAACAAGTTGTTCACAATTCCATTTGTGAACAACTCTTTGGTATGCCCACTTTTTCCATACTACAGCTCCAAGATGAGAAGTCCAAGGCTATGGAGGTTCCCCTTCTTCTCACTGAATCAATCCTCTACAATATAGTGAACTAGGGCTAGTTGGTTGGCCCACTTGACTATTACTTTAGTCTTTCAAAGTCTGCACATCCTTAGGCCCTATACACCTTCCCTTCTACCAATTTTGTTGTCCTTCACCAGAACAAGAATCAGGGCTCTTCTTTGACAGTAACCTAACAACCCTCCAACTGTACTTGGCCTACCATCAATCTGCCCAACCACAGTCAATTCTTTTTACTGATCTAGGGCCCACAATATTGCCTTCATCTAGGGCTCTTCAAATCTGCCACCTAACAATGGTTTTAGTCCTCTCAAGATCATTGTTCTTCTGTATCGAAAATTATATCTTTGTTTTCCAATCTATGAACAAATATGAACTACTCCTCTTATCATACTTCTAACAGTCTGTAGATAACTGAACTAGGGTCACAAATCAGCCACTAACAGTCCATTTACTATTTTTTTATAGGTTTCTTTAGATCTTTGTCTAAAAATTTATGGAAAGTCCGCCAAGATCAAATCCTTTGCATGTCAATCCATTCTTCATATGGCACATTTCTTCTGCATGCTCAATCTTCTGCTCATGTTCCACCCTCGTTTGGATATGTTGTCTCCACACATACTGAATATGCAAACCATCTTCTAGATCTGCGGTCTTTATTGCAGAAATAAACCTCGCTCTAAGGGTCACAACCCATCTTCTTCTATGCAAATTTTTCACAGTCTTAAGGTCATACCTTATGAACTAAACATGCTAGGAAATTGTCCTAACTAGGGCATTATATTTATGTACTTCTAATTGTTGTAGAACAAACCCTATCCACACATAGAAGAAACATGACTCTTGCCTCCATAAGAGACTCGACCTAGCTCATATGGATCCATAGATTATGGGCATTTCTTTGACTGAATCTTGACATGAACTTTAGATCTCAATGTCGACCCTCAAACTAGGGTTAACTCGGTCAATATTACGCCTGCGTCGAATTATGTTATGCCTCTAAATTACAGTGCAAGCCCTCCTCCATTTATGTTGGTATTTATCACAGACCTTACGGCCTACTAACCACCACAAGGAGAGATGGTATCAACCCTCTCTTCTATTTCATGTAGAAAATCTAACCGACGGGATTCAATCTGATCTTGTAATCATGTACTAAAACAATATACTAAATCCTTCCTACAATTTGTGTAAACAAAACACAATCGCACAATCACATATAAGTAAGAGAAAAAGTTATCAATCACACAACACAAGATGTATTTGGGGAAGCAACTGCTAAAAACCCTCTATCTCTATTTTGTATTAATTCAAGGAATCATGAAACAACACAATGCTAAATCTCTCTTGAGATTTTCCAGCACTCTGCCAATTGTCTCCTATTGATCTAGGAAAAATCGGTCTAGTACTTAGCCAATTCTCAGCCTTCCTTCAGCCTGCTTTGCTCACACAATTCCTATGGAATTATCTTCATATTAATTAGGAAAATCAACCTTCCTTGATTGCGCAAGCCATCATGGCATCCCAATGACTTTATAATTGCACATGGGAAATTTTCTATAAATAAAACTGATAGTTATGTTCCTCTGAATTGTGTTACAATGAGGATCAAGGGTATTTTTATTATTTAAAATAAGATAAAACCCTAAACAACCAAAACCCCATCATGAGGAGATGTAACACCAAGATTTTATGGGCCCCGTTGGGGTTAGTTGGGCAGCCAACTTCTCGGGGTCGTAACTTGGTCATATGATCTTCGTTTGACGCACATGATATCTCATTAGAAATATCTCTCCGAGGACTACAACTAATAATATGATTTCTATGAAATCACCAAAAATTTCATGCCCGAAAATAATCATTTGGGGCCTCAAAACGGCTTCGAAAGTTCAAGACCCGAAAAACATACAAAAATAGTAAATTGTGCTATAATTAAGAAAACTGAAAAACTGAAAGAGACAATGGCGAGGGCACAAATGGAATAGGCAGGTGGCCACCAATATCCACCTCGATCACCTTAAATCGAATTTCTTGAGCTAACTCAATCATCATGACTTAGTTAATTGACACAAGTTGTTATGAGGCGAAATTACAATTTATTGTCCAATTTATTTAAGGGAAAAATAAATTAGACGCCTCACATTCATCACTCATGGTACATCAAAATTCCTCACCAATGTGCGTGAATTTTTTTTTGTCCTTTCTAGTCGCCAATTTCACTGTTTCTTGTTGCAAATTTCAACACTCCCTCTCAAAAAGAAAGGAATTCAATCTATCCACATCTGGTACCTTTGGAATGTTCTGCATGCTAAACTTATCTAGTGTTGTTTGCACCTGCAAATCCTGAAACTGAATAGCCTCTGAACAACTGAATCAGTATAATGCATCTGTCATCACAATATTCTGACTGCTGCTAGATACTACACCTATCTACTACTGGATTCTCTGCACTGCTGCTGACATCTGCATCTGTGCCCTTTTAACTATTGCTAACTCTATTTGTGCTCCAATATTTGACATATGTCACTCTGATTTTTTTCTTGCTGACATCTAACTACATCAATCTAACTGATCCTTCCTACTACTGTTGTACTGTGGGCTCCTCGTAGCCAGGTTTGATCCATGAGACACGCCATCTCAATGGACCTTGCCCAAATTTCTTATCTTGGGATTGTGTCTACACATAACCCAACTGTACACCTCAAGGTATGGCTGCTCCCTCTTCCCATCTGGCTCGAAATTTCCCCCTCATGGAGGTCTCTGCTTGAGTGGAAACTTCCACTCATTCTCCTCTCTGCTTCTCCAATTGTGGCAGCTACTCCACAACCTTCTGAGACTGCTTCTCATGAGGATGCATGTTGATAGGTAATTTATACTCCCTCTAAACCACCAAGTCTCTAACTTCTGCCTTTGTCCTCAAAGCTCTGCATGCATCTAGTACCTCAAGTGCATATAGGTTTTTGACTCGCGCACAGTGTAATTGTCCCGAATTTACAAAAAGTTTCTAAAAAAGAGTTGATTTTAAATCGATGATATCTCCCTCATCTGAGCTCTGATTTGACCGATTTTTTTTCCATTTGGGTAGATTTTTACAAGGAATCCAAATATTCTATTTTTTTTCGAAAATTTTACACTAGAATCTTCAGATATTCTCTACAAACTCGCCACCTAAAAAATTCATGGTCTAATAACATGTAGAAAATCTAACCAACAAGATTCAATCTGATCCTGTAATCTTCTAAAACAAGATACTGAATCCTTCGTACAATTTACGGAAACAAAATTTGATCGCACAATCACATATAAGTAAGAGAAAAAAATTATCAATCGCATAACAACATGATGTATTTGGGGAAAGAAACTAATCGAAACCCCTCTATCTCTATTGTTTATTAAGTCAAGGAATCATGAAACAATACAATGCTTAATCTCTCATGAGATTCTCTAGCACTCTTTCAGTTGTCTCCCATTGATCTAGGCAAACTCATTCTAGTACTTAGCCAATACTCATCCTTACTTCAGCCTGCCTTGCTCATGCAATTCCTAGGGAATTAACTCCTTATTAATTAGGAAAATCAGTCTTCCTTGATTGCACAATCCATCATGGCATCCCAATGAATTTATAATTGCACATGGGAAATTTTCTCTGAATACAACTGATAGTTATGTTCCCTCTAACCTCTGTCTCAACTGGGTATTCCTCGAAATTGACATGCATGCAACTATTAATAGCGAATTATCAATTATCTGATTGATCACTCATTGTGAATTAAATCTAATTTAATTCACTGGACCTCTCACTAGCTCATCACTCAGTTAGAACTAGTTAAACTAATTTTAAATCATTTAATTGAGTTAATTACACTTGCACCCCACTAATGCATCAACTTCAAATGGACCCCAAAAATATTAGAATCCCTCTAGATGCCTCATATTAGACCCTCAACTCGAATTTCTTGAGCTAACTTGGTCATCATGACTTAATTAACTGACACAAGTTGTTATGAGATGAAATTACAATTTATTGTCCAATTTATTTAAGGTAAAAATAAATTAGACACACCACATTCCTCACTCCTGGTGCATCAAAATTCCTCACCAGTGTGGGTGAATTTTTTTTTGTCCTTTCTGGTTTCCCATCTCACTGTTTCTTGTTGCAAATTTCAAAATTTCAAAATTTGATGCGGCCTTCACACAAAGACACCATTGAAATCACATGCCTAGATTCTCATGAGAAACCTCTCTTATGCTTGATCTGCCAAAAGAGAACCAACATTATGCCATCCTACTTCCTAACGCAAACCGACCATTAAGGTATGCAACATTCTTCTGAACCCTCGCATGATGATCTTGCTCTTGGACGATGATCATGACCTCCCTTTAGCAATCCTTACTCGGCCCTCGTACTCGACCTGCTTTAGGACTACATCTCTCTTCACCCCTTTAATGTGCCAGATAGTGGGAATATATGTCAAACATGCTAAGATGTGCCAAGTGATAAGGCATGCCAAGATGTGCAAAGGTGTGTCAATGCGTGTCAGGGACTGCCAAGACAATAAAAGGGAGAAAAAAGTTAAACTACAAGGAAATGAACATATAAGAGGGTTAATAAGTCATCAATTTACCTTTTCCAAGAGGGGCATGCTAGGAACACTAACACTAGGCGGAAATAGGTGCCAAGTGCAAAGTATTAGTGCATTCTAAGTGGCAAGCATTCCTTTGTTGCTTCTCATCTACTTTCCAACAATTGATCATCACAAATAAATTTAATATTAAACCATGCTAAATCATACCAAGGCATCTCAACATATTCCATACATGCTAAGACTTTCCAAGCACCAACACGTGCCCAACACCAATATGTGTCAGGGACTAGTGTTATGCATGTTATGAAGTGGAAGGGAATGTTGAAGAGTGCTAAGGTGTGCTAGAGAGTGATAATGCATGTTGATGAGTGTTAATGAGTACTAGGAAAAAACATTAAGGGAGCAGTACTAGGTAAAAATTCATGGAAGTTAATGAATACGAGGAATGTGTACTGCTAGAGACTAGTGTTAATGGTCGGTGTTAGTTGTCATGCCAAGGAGGGAGTGACAAGGTATGCTAAGCATTGGTAAGGCATGCTAGGGAATATAGGCATGTTAAGAATTCCCAAAGTGTGCTTGGGAGTTCTAGGGTGTGCTAATTATATCATGTGCCAATTAATGGTGCCAAGATATGCCAATACATGCTAGGTGCTAAGGATGTGGCGCAGGGTGCCAGGGTATGTCAATATGTGTCAAGGCAACAAAAGGAAGAACCAATAAGAGGGTTAATAAGTTAGGACGTTATCTTTTTGAAAAGGGGCATTCTAGGCACACTAATAATAGGTCCTAATACATGCCAAGTGGCATTGTGTGCCAAGTGCTAATGTATGTCAATGCATTCAACCAAGGTGTTCCAGGGCATGCTAGGGACTATGTGCAGCATGCCAACACATGCTAGGAGAGTTCCATGTTGTGCTAGCACATGCCACCATGTGCTTGGGCGTAAGTGTCATCACAAGATGTTGTAGGTACAAAGATGTTCCAAGACATGTGGGGTGCTAAGAAATGTTAGTGTGTGGCAAAGCATTAATTTAAGGTGTGCCCAGATTGTTGAGGATTTTTAGGTCTTTCTCATTAATAGAATTGTCAGAGCTCGATTATGTATTAAATAATATATTTCATACACACAATAGTGGAACTTTATCTAAATGGAATTTTATAGATAATAAACTTAATAGATATGAATCATGTGTTGACTCATAGGAAATTTCTATTCGACTAGTCATTACTTGAGGGAAATGATACATGCTTATTACTTCTTAAAAAATTGACTAACCCTAACCACTATGGCCTTGGACATATTATAAAAAATTATCCACAATAATGGTATTAAATTGCTATCTTTTGATAAAAAATATATTAACAGGCACATAACGTCATCAAAAACTCATTGGAATGATCAATGATGATGGACATTTTTTGATCGTCACCAAAAGTAACAAAAAGAGCATTGGTGAGGGTCATTAAAAGTTTGTCACTAGAAGTGTCACCAAAGAGAGAATTAGTGATGGGCCTTTAACGACCCTCACCAAAAGTGAAATGTCTTTGGTGACGGACCATAAAGGACCATCACTATATACACTTACAGTGACGGTTTTTAGTGATCAATGATGATAGACATTTTTTGACCGTCACCAAAAGTAACAAAAAGAGAATTGGTGAGGGTTATTAAAAGTTCGTCACTAAAAGTGTCACCAAAGAGAGAATTAGTGATGGGCCTTTAATGACCCTCACCAAAAGTGTCATTGAAAATGTCTTTGGTGACGGACCATAAAGGACCATCACTATATACACTTACGGTGACGGTTTTTTAATGACCGTCACCATATGTGACATTGGTGACGGACCTTAAAGGTCTGTCACAAGCATGACCCTCACCAATGTGCTTTTTTCTTGTAGTGGGTTTTTCTCCCACCAAGGGGTTTCTCCTCACTACCTCACATAAAAACAAGATAGAATGTTAATCAAAGGAAAGAAATGGCAAAAATGACAAGTTGTTGTGTATAGGTGTTAAGAGCCATGCAAGAGGTCCATTTTCCAAATATAGATGAGAGGCATATTTTCAGCTTCTTCAGGGAGTTTATCAATCTGAAAAGAACCTTAAAGGGTTTCTAGCAATGAAAAAGTAATTTTTATGTCAAACTTCCACCTACAAGGCTAAAAGGCCACAAAACACAATGAGAAAAAAGTAAGGAGAAATCAACCTTATAAAAGTGGGTTTTGACACCAAATCATTTTCAAGAAAGACTATGAAGCATCCTTGACTCCTTTCACATCTCATTGTTATTTCAAAAATAGTGAAACAAGTCGTTGAGAGTGATTCTGGAGGGTATCTGTGCAAAACTGGTGAAACTTTACAGGTGCTACGCACAGAGGCCGGCGCTACGCACCTGACTCTCAGCGTTATGCATATACAAGGTGGCCATAGTGTTATTTAGCACTATGTTGTGCACCTAGATCTCGGCGCTACGCACAGGCTCAAGAAACTACCCGACTACCCACCAAACCAACTGGCGCTGCACTCTAACTAGCCTAACTGGCCCATCCTCTGACACGAGCTGACCGGTGTTGTGCTCGGACTGGCCCGACTGGCTCTTCTTTGACCCGGCGCTGCGCTCCGACAGGCCAACCCAACCTGAATGTGTTGTCGGGCAAGCGCTATGCACAGCTAGTCTTTGCCTCAAATTTCTAAAAGGAGCCCAAAATTCAAGTGTTATTCTTCAAAGCTCCTGAAAAAGTCAAAAAAAGGTTGGTATTTCCCTCCCTTACCTTCCAAACACTCATTTTTCATAAGCAAAGGGAATGTTTAGAGGCTTGCTGTCATCAAACCCTAAGTTGCATAAAAATCAAATTTTTGGCCTCCTAAGTTAGGGTTTAAACAAAGATAAGGGTTATATATGTATAAATACACTCCATGATAGCAGACTAACCTCTGAAAAATTTGAACACACTCCTTGGAAGTTTCATCTTAGCCCTCATTTGCACAACTTTGCCCTTACATCACTCATTGTCATCCTTTGACCCAAAGGCCCTCAAACAAGTTTAAAAAGAGGCCTTCTGTGCTAAAAACAAGTCACCATGTCTGAAGAAGAGATTCATACCAGCAATGATGAAATTCAAAGACCTACCAAGCCTAAACACAAGGGAGGAAGGGTTAATAGGTTTGAACCCTTGGACACCATTCAAATTACCTCCTCTCCAATGATACTTACCTGTTTTCAAGATGTTGGGTGATATCAATTTTGTGATAAGGTTAAGTTAGTCCAAAGCCATTCAGATCAAACTAGGTTGTTCATCCTCACTTTGAAAAATCGCCAAGTCAACCTAGCAAGAGTGAACTTTGAACTATCATCTGAATCCATTGCTCAAGCCACAGGAATTCTGGATTTTGGTGAGAGATGGTTTAAACAAAAGAAATTGGACTTGAGCTATTATTAGCCCTACCTCAAACCTAGCTGTCAGCAAGGCTGCAAGGTTGTCTTCCCCTTCTCCCACTTGCTAGAGAGGTATGCCCTATTGATGAAGCAAATTATCAAGTACTTCACCTGTGAGGGAAGGTACTCCAGGGTTTACTTTTATCACATAAGGCTTCTGATGCACTTCACCAGGGTTTAGTTACTTAACCTACCATAATACCTATACCGGAGCATTGAAAAAATGGCTTCAGTGGTCAAAAAGAGGAGTTATGCCCACCAAATGCAGAGCCTTTTTCACCACTCCTTGATCAAAATGATTGTCTTACACCAACTGGAGCAGCAAGGGATCCCTTGGGAATTTTTTATCTCTCATGATGTGTTTACCAATCCCCATGCCTTCATTTTGCAAAATTTTCCATCCACTTCAAATCCACCTACCTCCACTCTTCCTTCATCTCCATATATGCCTTCTCCACAAAGAAATTCACCTCCTATCCCTTCTCCCAAAGCATCAAGTGAAAGAGTTGACAGTAGCCCTAATGAGGGGCAAACATATGACAATAATGAGGAAGAAGATAGTGAGGTAGAAACTGAGGTAGGTGAAGAAAACAAAGAAGATGACAGGAGCAGTAATGAGGAAAAGGGTGATGACAGCATAGAAAAGAGTGAAGAAGATGAGGACAGCAGAGATGAGGAAAGAAATGAAGAAGATGAGGAAAGGGCAGGAAACAGTATACAAATGCAAAGTTTAATCAAGAACATGATGAGGAAAGTGAAGAAAGAAATGGGACAGAAACAAAGCTTAATAGTGAAGAAGAGGGTGATGATGACATAGACGAAGAGGCTGAACATAGCAGCCCTGAAGGGAAAGACAGTGATGAAGAGGAGAAAAACAGTGTCAGTGATGAAACTCATAAGGCAATATCAAATGCAGAAGATAGTGTTGATGATGAGCAAGATGACAGCCAAGGGGATTATGAAAAGTAAAATGAAGATGACAGTTAGCAAGAGGATGAAGAAGACAGCCAAGATGATGATGGTCTTGAACATGATAGTGAACACAATCACAGTGGAAAAAGTCTTGAAATGAATGAAGAAGGTGAAAATCAAGAGACAGAGGAAGAAGATGAAGAATTTTAAGATCAAGAGTCGATAACTGATGAGGCTGAAACAGAGTTTGAAAATCAAGGCATTGACCAAGACAGTGATACAAATGAGGTAGTTAGCAACAAGCAAGGAAATATTCATGACAGTCATGACAACTATGACTGTCATGACACTAATAAGCCTCCAAATTACCAAGGAAATCAAAGTGAAAATGCTGAAAGTGACAAAGAAGAAAGCCTTAGTGAAGGACAAAGCCAAATTGAGGTAAGTGAGGAGGATAGTGGTCAGTTTGAGAGCCAAGATATCAGTGAAGAAAACAGTGAGGAAATAAATGATGTGGATGAGGTTGAAGGTCAAGAAATAAATGACCCAATGGAGTATGAAGTCACACATGAAATCCATGACAAAGATGAAAAGGATTGTGACTTCATCAAGGATCAAGGCACCCTCATCGCCCTCTCACATGCACCTACCACAGAGGCAAAAGAGATGTGTTTTCTACCTCAAAAAGGCAAAGGGCCATCTCTCCTTCAGCTATCAAGAAAAAAGACAAAGGCAAGGAAAATATGAACAAGGGTGAGCAAAAATTTCAAGGTAAGAAGAAGCAAAAGGATCAAGAGGACTTCTCAATGGCCTCAATTCATTGATTTAGACAATGATATTGAAGAAAAGGAGATGAACAAAAAATTGCTTCTCTTTGAGAAAGATTCTCAACTTCAAGAGTGGGAAAGAGAGTTTGAGATGGCACAACGTGTCATCCACTATTTCAAAGAGGAGCATAAGAATTTGAAAGAGGTAAATAGAGGCCTTGCCTTACAAAAGAAAATGACAAAGCATTATGCAAGGAAGAACATGCTTGCATGTGCCAAACTGAGGAAGGCCCTCATTGAGCTAGAAGACCTAAAATAGCCAAAGCACATGAAATCTTTGTAATTTTGGCTGACTCTTCTCAACAGGTGTCCAAGACCTCTTGAGGGACCTCTCCACAAAGTTTGAGGCAAATTGGACAACTTTTAATTTTTTCCAAATTTTGACCCCTAGGAGCGCAACTCCCTAGGCGCTACGCACAAATTTGGTGCATCCTCAACTCTCAAATTTTTCATTTTTGGACTTCTCACGTCACCCATAGTCTTATCACCAATTTTTAGATCATTTGGAGCATTTTTACCCCCTCAAAAGGTCCAAAAACATCAAAACTTTGACCTTTCTGCCTCATTTTTAGACCAAGCCCTGTGCACATAGAAGTGTTGGGAGATTTTATTTTTGGATAGGCAAATGGAATCCACTCAGTACAACTCAATAATTTCTGGAAATTATACTCATCATACTTTCAAACGAGCCATCACGCAGCCAAATCCAGTGTCAGGAAAGGGTCCAAAACTCAGCTGCAAGAGACCCCATTTTCTGCTGAAGTGGCGCTACGCACAGAGGCTGCCTAGTGTGTTTTGGACCAAAAGTCAACAAAACACACTCATTTATGGAAAATAGATATTTTTGAGTTTTTTGAGGCAAATTAAGCTAGAATTAGGTGCAAATAACTATTTTAGCATTTATTTCTTGGGATATTTTGTGCCTTAGGCCTTGCATGGTCTCTTGGCCATAAATGATATTTATGACTATATTTGATATTTTCCTACCACATTTAGGGTTTTAGTCCTAATTTTCTCCATAAATAGAGCATGAGGCCCCTATGTATTTTTTTGGCATTTTATGAGCTTGAAGAGAAATATACATGGTTTCATGAGCTTGGAGAAGAAATTGGTTTTGTGAAGTGAATGAATGGCTTGTTTGCAAGATTCCATAGCTTGGTGAATGGTGATGTTTTCCTAATTTGTCTATTGTTTTTTTTGTTATCATTATGTTTCATGTTTCTTAGCTATTATTAAACATAAAAGTATAGGTTGAGACATGTTCTTTGAGGCACCTCCGTCCTCCTGTTTGTTATAGCCTTTATGTTTTCTCTTTTGGCCATCTTAAGGAATTATTTGCTGCTCCTTAGGTCCACCAAAATTGTTTTTTTTTCATGCATGGTTAGTATGTTAGTTTACAAGTAAGATTTATGGTATGCCCTGCTTATTTGAAGTTCTCAAAACCCTCTCTTGAAGCCTTTCTGTGGAATATTGATTGATTAGGTTAAGATAAAGAGGTCTTGTTCGATCTTGCCCTTTGTCCATGCTTGTCAACTTGTTTCATAGTTCCCAATAGCTTGAAATATGATGTTTAGGAGTTCCCTCTTCATAAATTAAGTTATTTGTTTAAATCTTGTATGTTATCCCAAAATATGAAGGTGAATTTCTAAAGTTAGGAGTTCTAATGCTTCTATGTTTCACTGGAATGTTCATCTTACATGTTTATCAGTTCGAGGATTGTTCATAGAGATCAATGGTTTTCCCTACTTCATGAGTTATGCTTTAGACTATATATGTATAAGACTTCTTAGTATTTTCCCCAACTTAATGTTCATTACACCATCATACATCACCTTAAGGATCCATCACCTTGCTAAATCAACCCTGCAACACACTCTGTTTCACCATTTAGACACTCTTGATTTTCACTAGACTCCATAACCCAATGGCTTTGACATACTCTCACTCCACATATTTCATTTGACCATATTTCCCAACCAAAACAATCAACAAACCCTACTCCTAACAACTAGCCTAAAATCAAAACCCTAGAGCAAAAAGAACACATCCTTTGCACCTAATAGAGAGATCCCTCTCTGAATCCAGGAAGGCCAGGTCCTCAAACTCCAAAGCTTGGTTCCATGTTACCCTGTGATTTGGTCTTCCAAACTACAAATCACTAGACCCTAACATGCTATCGGCGCGGGTCAGACACTGAGAGAAAGCGCCGACCTTGAAAACCAGGTTTTTATAGGAATATTCCAGAAAATTTGTAAAGGGAGATGATTTGGCAGAAAAAATGTGGTTCAGGGGTATGTATTCCACGCTTGGAAAATACATAAGGGTCACTATATGGGTCCTCCAAGATCAAGGAACATGGAGTACAAGGACGGTGACAAATTGCTCTGTAACAGTGAGGATGGTGACTTTCCACTGCCTCCATTTCCTCCATTGCCCTTTTTTTATTTATCTTTATCATTGTGACCTCCTGATGATCCATGACCTTCCTTGTGAAGTTTGGATCCTTCTCCTTCTAGTCTTTCATTCCTTTCTTGATAAAGGACTCTCACCATTTCAGTCAGGTCAGGGAATTTTTTCTTGAACACTCTTTCTTCTTCTTTTTGATCCACCTCTTCATGGGTTTCTTCTTCTCCTGGAGGCATGCTTATTGCTTCTTCTGCTTCTCTTGGAGGTGAACTATGTGGTGGAGAATGTGGAAATATTTCCCTGCTTTTTTGTGGCTCACTTTGAGAACCTCTTGCTTCCACTAATTTTCCTTCTCCTCTTTTAATCTTGAGCATAGTAAGCATGAAAACCCTTGGAAATAGTTAACAAATATTTGCACATAAAAACACCAGAGATTAAACTCTAGCTCTGATACCAACTTGATCTGAAAGGAATTTATTAGTTCTGATGTGCTAAGTGTCCTTTCAGTAATATAAACATGTATAATTTGTCTCCATAATTTTGCTTAAGGAATGAGTGTTTTAACCATGAAATATAGATGAATTAGTGAACTTTAAGCATGAAAATAAGTCTTAAAAACACTAAACAGTAGTGTATAATAGAGAAAAATAATCACACATAATTTTTACACAGTAGGCATGATGAAGCGATTCACTCCTCCTGGGCTACATCTACTGGTCCAACTCCCAATGGCATGTCCCTCTTGGTCATTATGCTCAAAATTGTAAATTAAATGTGTTTACAGGCCTATAATGGTTTTTTTCTCTGCACCAATGGCTCCAGAATGCTCAAATTAGAATAGGTAGACTCTTGTTTCACCAAAATTGGTCGAAAATTGACCTCCCCATGAATTTTTCCCAAATGACATTTAGAAAAGCTCCACCAAAAGTGGAGACAGGCACTTAACTGGAGTTAAATTTAATAAGAAGCCCTAAAAATAAGGGCGTACTCCAACTCCCGCCATCTAAACCGTTTGATATTAAGTGCTAGTGGTTAGGTCGGGGTGGTCACAAGCCGACCCTCCGCCTAAAACCACATGGTTGAGGGCTTTTAAAACTCTACGTTAAGGTGGGTGGAACCCGGAGAGCATCATTCCGCAAATGGTGGCATTTCATGCCATAACTCCCACCATGTGAACGGTTCAAAACCTCCGTCGGAGGTTACGGTGAATACAACCATTGTATTACATGATTACTGAACGCGACATGTGAATGCCTTTACCATCGGTGTAACAGGTTGGATAGCCACCAAGTTAACATTTTAGTGTTGTGGGTTTATTAACTATGTGACCAATGCTTTTGGGGCCGCCAGTCGGTTGGGCCCCAACATCCAAATCATAACACCATAAGTTAATGCAGAGACTTATGTAGGTAAGAAACATCTTGTAGGCAGAATGGTTGAAAGTCTTTGCAGCAGGCCGGAGATCGCGGGGTCAACCCCTGTCGACTCCAAAATAATTTTACCACTGTATCATGAGGACACATGGCGGCCTCCGAGCTTTCCACGTGTCACTCATCCGACGATCCACACAAAACCATCCAACGGTCAACACAAACCTCTATACCACCAAAAATCAACGGTCCACATCATGCCACATGGTGCCATCTTGTTGGTTGGAAAAAAGGGAATATTCCCTAGAATATGCTTGCTGAATGTACTTACATGCTAACTGGGCATCTAGTCACAACATTTTTTACTGTTTGGGAAAACGGACAAAACAGGATATCTTCCTCATACGACATCAGTTTTTCGAACCGTTCACGGCACCAAAATCACAACGATGAGACCTTTCCGTTTGCTTAGGTTCAGACCTGTTTTGAGCATAATACATCATCTCCTGATCATCAAGGGGGTGTGGGTGTCTAGGTTCGTAGGGCTGGTCTGCGAATTCATTTGTACAGCAACGAAAAATTGGCCGCAATTTTGTCTGATGCAGGAGTCTGCCTTGTGAGGGCTCGATATATCACCATGGATCCTAGTTTCATGGCTCTGTACAAGGAATGTGCATGAGATGATTTCTCTTATGTGACATATCATCAGAGCTAGTAGGATACTAATAGCGATAAGGGATGCAAGCCAACATCATGCAATGACGTATACATCATATGAGGGTGGTGATGATGATGATAAGGGTGATTATCATGATTATGACGATGTGGGTGGTGATCATGATGCTTCTGTTAGTACCACCCCATTGAATCATGGTCATCAAGGTGTCGTCGATCCTTCCGTTATTACACCTCCTTGTTATTTTCCTGATGATGAGATGTAAGAGCTAGAGGATGTGCCTCATGTTTCTCTTGATAGAGCAGACTAGTCACCTCCTCCTCTACCACATAGTTCGCCAGACCGCATTTAGGGCAAAAAAATAGTTGACCATCCATCTTATTATAATCATGTAGACCATCCACCTCAACTAATGATATGAATGGAGAAGTATTAGTAAATTATCTGATAAGTTCCTCTTCAGAATATA
Source organism: Pinus albicaulis (assembly GCA_034641835.2). NCBI lineage: Eukaryota > Viridiplantae > Streptophyta > Pinopsida > Pinales > Pinaceae > Pinus > Pinus albicaulis. The sequence continues at coordinate 1,146,644,357 of CM076574.1, read as the reverse complement.
AACATGCTTTCTTTTTATGTGCATAAGATTTGAATTGAACATCAGGTTATTCTAAGAGTTTCTTATGTGTCTTTGTTACGATAATTCCATGAAAAAAGTTTAAAACATGAAATCATAAAACACTAAATGGAAAGATGCATCAAACAACAATACATAGTCCATTGTTGAAGGAGTTCGCCCCTTCTGGGCTACATCTCCTTGAATCAACTTTGAAGGCATGATTCATTCTCATTATGCTCAAGGTTTGAACATGAAGAGTACATCAAAGTGTTGAACTGAAATGGTAAGTTTCTCCTACAAAGAAACAACTCCTACAAAGTTTCTTTTACCTTGCACTTTTTGACCTACAATGAAGTATGAAACAATCAGCAATGCATGGGAATCTTGCATCAAGATCCCTTACTCCAATTTAAAAGAGGATCAACATGTACTAAAACACTGCAAGTACATAAAAAATATTTTTCTCTAAAACACATAAAGATAAAATATGAGAAATAGCTACAACACTGCTGCAAAGGTTGATGCTACAAACATATGGAGGCTGGAAGACCCCTGCAAGATCATCTCCATCTCAAAATCCTCTAAGAACTGGTTCAACAAGCTAGTTGTCCATATTTCCCATAGGCTTAATTTTTCTATAAACTCATCTAGAAATGCTCTAATGGTTTTGAAACCTATTTCAATGAACTCATAATGGCCAAGAATGGCTATCTAGCCTCTTCTTTCTCTTCATTTGGTCTCAAGGTGAAGTAGATATGGCCCTAAGCATCCTTAAACTTCAATCTAGAAAAATCCCATCTAGAATTTCTCCATTGCTTCTGAAACCTGCACCATTGGATCCAGAATGGACAATAATGGCTATCTAGCCTCTTCTTGCTCTTCAATTGGTCTCCAGGTGAAGAAGATATGACCTAACCCTCTCGTGGCCCTAGGCATCCTTAAACTTCAAGCTGGAAAAATCCCATCTAGAAGTAATCCATTGCTTCTAAAACCTGCACCATTGAGTCAAAAATGGCCAATGGTGGCTATCTAGCCTCTTTCTATACCTGATTTGGCTGAAAAATCCAAAATTTATGACTTTTCAATTTTTCTCCACAATTTTTGGCCTAAATTTAGCTAACTAGAGCTAAATTCGACTAACTGGAGTTAAACTAGCAGTTTCGCTGGATTTAGCGGGCCTCCAAGTTAATTTGGTTTAACAATAATTAATTCGCATTAAATTAATTAAGAACTTTTAACGCTAATTAACCCATGCTTAACCCTTAATTCGACGCTTTTTTGTGCTAATCCAATTTAGTCAAATTAATTGTCGATTATCGTTAATTAATATAGGTTAGTGCTTAATTAAACACAATTTAATATATAACTCTGCATTTGGTTTTATCTCTTCCCTTTAGGCTTCGCGCTGATCTCTTATGGTTCAGGGGCTGGCCCCCTCTGCCCCCGACATAAGACATTGAAATGTTTAAATAAATATGGGAGCGTAATATGGTTAAGTATCATGGTGTGGCGTGGTGGTAGTTGGTGCGCGTTGTGTGTGGGACGTCGCGGGGTTGAACCCCGACGCCTCCGCTCAGACTTTTAACAAACATTATACTCCATCATACAACCATGGGGGGGCACGTGGTGGCCCAGAGAACAACACCACATGTCCTCACCCAATTGGCTCTCTTTCAACCACACAAAAATTGCCACGTAACTCGAACTTCAACCAATAAGAGACTGCCACTTGGCAGGTTTTCATTCATCGGAGGAAAAAAAATGACCCTTCACAGTCAGCATGCCACGTCAGCAGTATGGATTACTGACTGGACTCCCTGTTGCCATTTTTTTCATGTTTGTGCAAACATACATAACTCATTTTCGGGAGCATACCAAGTCCATTTTTCACGAAATGAATTGCACCGGAATCAGGACAATGAGAACTATGCAGTCATTCAGGTTTCACATCATTCCGAGAACTTTGATTTTTGAGCTAAAATTTGAGCTCTTGATCAACTGAGTTCAATAGATGTTAATCATGCAGTAGTTGACCATACATCATCTTCTGCTGCAAGCCAACCTGGAATTGTCTGTTTTATCGGATATTTGATTGCACTTATTTGACTTATTTGTTTGTATATATATATATATATACAAATTTGCATTTTTGTTCATGTTTATGTACTTAATTTATATGTTGGTGTTGATGTGTATATTGTTAGGTCATGTTAAATAAGTTCATTTAATGTGCTTGCAAATACATGTGTATGTGATAGGAGTTATTTGACATGAGATTTATATTAATTTGAGGATATGTGTGGTGATGATACGAGATTAGAATGTTTGTGTTTTGTTAGATGTGATCATGATGATGATGCCTTGTTAGATTATTTGATTTGTTTGATATCTAATGATGTTTATATGTGTTAGAGGTGTATATAATTAGATGATGGTAGTGAATACGAATGTGTATCTTAGATGATATTTATTATTGTTATATGGTTATTAGCATGATGTTTATATTTATGAAATAATATTTATTATAGATTATGTATTGGTGAACTTATATCAAACTTTTATATATGAAATTGCATGTAAAACAACTTACTTTAAAAAATGAAAAGATATTTTTATAAATTACAAAGTTTAGTATGGTTGAAATTGTGATTATAAAATTAGGTTGATATAATAGGCTGATATGGATTTAGGTTGGTATAATATATATGTAGTTTTCATTGAAATATTTTATTTATAATTCGCATTCTCCACATTAAAATTTTAAAATATGCCCCCTCATAATATTTTCCTGTATGTATACATTTAAGTATTTTTATTATTAATATTTTGTAATATATTACATATCAAATCCATATTAAACATTGAAATTTTTACAAATATCCCTCATACATTGAATTAGAAAACAACTATTAATGGAATAAGAATGCTCTCAATCTTTCTCACTAAAGTGAAATTATAAGAAAATATTCAATTTAAATTACTTTACTTTTCTCCATATAAGGTATCTATAAAATTATGTTATTTAATATAGACTTTGAAATATTTTACTTATGGTTGTGAGTAAAATATTTTTTGTATTAAATATCACATGTAAATGGAACATAGAATAAGTTACACATAATGTAATATCAATAATATTATTTCTTGTCATGTGAAAAAAATATATTGTTTCCTTGTAGTAAAAAGTAAATTATATTATTTTACTCATTGCTAAATTATTATTTTTACTTTCAGTTACTTTATATCTCTATATAAATTTATATAAGATTATGGTGTAAATTGAGGTATTGTAATTAAAAATTTATCTCTCTAGAGATGAGGATAAAGAAATGTAACATGATAAGGCTTCATGTGAAGTTAATTGTAGTTGGAAATTGGAAGTTCTCCCTTAAAGAGGCAAGTGATTTTTTTTCTAGTAATAAAGATATAACAATTTGATGCTATTTTGGTTCTTTTTGATATTGTATTGGTTTAAATTTAACTTTTTTTAATAATAAATATGAGTTAAATAATACAAAAATGATAATAAATTATATTTAAACTTTTGAAAAATAATATATTTGATTATTTCTTAATAAACAACTTATAAAACATTATTTTTTCCACATACTTACAAGGAGATAGTCACTAAAATTCATGTTTTTCACATTTCTCCTAGCTAATATTACATCATATTCACAATGATAAAGGAATGTCTACGTTAAATAATTTAATTATAAATAAATAAAAATAGATATTTATTTCACATAATCTAAATAGGAGACAAAAATTCATCACCAAGTCTATTTGAAATTCAAACAAATGCCTCTTAATCACCATCAAAAATTTGGTGTGCTTGATATGTTCCTATTTGAGAAGAGTTGTGACCTTGAATCCTTATTATCATAGATAATGTACACAATTGGAAATACTTAGTTTAAGTAGTGTAACAATGTTTCCACTACAAAAAGGTGTAAACATGTGTAAAAATGTTTATGAATCTTACCAATTATATTAAAAAATGTCAACAAGATGAATAACACAATAATATAATTATTGAAATAGTAACAAAAAAACATACAAAAATAGTATAAATGATGAAATAACACAAGTACATATGATTCTCTTTTTTGTCATCACCCTGACTCATGTTCCTTGCTTGGCATGGTAACATTGTTGTTCTCAAAAACATGTTTTGATCTAGGGTTGTGTCTTAATATGAACCACCAATCCATACCCAACACATCTGGGTAAAAAAACACCTAGTTGCAGTGTTTTGAGAAACATAAGGCTCCATAGCTTCATGCCACATATTTATAGAGTTGATATATATCAACTCACTATCAGAATCTTCCTTTACATTATTTCGATCAAAGGTGTCCCACCACTTGCACCTAAAAATAACACATTGAAATGAAGAGAAGTCCACTTGAATGAACTCTTGTATCTTTCTAACGTAACCTAATGTCCCCTGCATTAGGTTTTGATCACAGTGGCTACTATGACTAGATTGGTCTAACTCAAATTCCACTCCATAGTCTTTTTCCATGCATCCATCATTAGCATCCTTCGTGCAAAAATGATTTCCATATGCCCACATAAATGGTAACAAATGCACTTATAAAAAAGAGAAAAAATTCATACTGTCATGTGTCTAATAACCCGAACATAGTTTATGTGTGTGTGTGTGTGTGTGTGTTACAATTCAAAGGTGCAGTATGAAGTTTAAACTATATAGAAAGAGAATACAATTATTGAGTTTTTTCACCCAATCCCTATGTGTAGTGCATCCTCTTCAACACACAGGTAACGATGAGATGCATTGCATTTCTCTATGACTTGATCAACAACCCAACTATTAGGGCATGTCATTGGCATATTTTCTTTTAAATTATCTGGATAAGGCACACTTCTACCATTCAACCATTTGAATTATCTCATGTCATTGTCTCACTTCCTCCTCTTCTCTTCCTATAATGCAACCCACGGTTGTGTCGTTGCCATATTGTAAAGAATGAATTTGTTGATGGCTTCAATTTTTGAATTCATTGATGATCAAATCAAACCAGCATATATATATTTAGTACATATGAGATCAAAATATGAATTAATATGAAGTTTAGTGTGAATATTTACTATGTAATAATTTGAAAAATGATAAGCTTACACTTAGTCTTTATCATGAGCCTCTTTCCATTCGTTTCGACAAGCTCCCATTCTATTTTTTCTTCATCCCTTTCCTCTTCCCAAATCGATGCACTTAGTGTGTTTTCGATCTACTTGATGTACTCACTGACATAATAGAAAGACTCATATGATATATTCCCCTCTGCCATAGACCCATCAGGTTTTTCCCTTTGTCGAACAAAACCTTTCAATATCTTCATGTACATCCAATGAGAAGAAGAAACCCCAACTAATTCAACCTCATCTACTAGGTGAATTAGAATATGAACCTATATGTCCATGAAATAGGTTGGTAGATCCTACAATATACAAAAAATCTCAACTATCTCTTAACACCACCGTGAAATGATAGCCATATGAATCTCCTTTGATATGATCCAACGTACAAATGTAGATAATTTATACATGGCACATAAGAGGTCTTGGGAGAAATCATGGTTCACACACCCAGACACAAGAAGAGGATAATGACACTGCACAGTAAATAGCACATTATATAAAAAATAATTTTAAAATATCTCACTACATTTAACAATAAAAATAAAAATAATAAAATCATGTTTTTGACATACATACTCTTATAAGGTCAAAATGTTCATGTGATTTCAACACTAGAAAATGATATTCCATAGTGAAGCACCGTCTTAGTGAAGACCCATATATATAAGGCACCCTCACACTCATTATAACTTCCATTTCCAAATAAATATCAACTTTCTTTAAAACCCATGGGACACCACCTTCTTTGAAAGACCAAGAGGGACCAACCTCTCCTCTAGTTTCTTGTCTTGGCCAATTTTTCTTTTTATTTTTTAAAGAAATAATCTCTCCTAATAGCTAATGTGTCACTTTATTTCAATGATATATGTCTCCATAAAGAAAATGAAACATTTTTAAATATATTCATGGGATCTAGTAAGTGGGAAATCTTAAGATGTTCACAGTATGGGAGCTCATATTGGTCATATTTCCTTCTTCGAAAGCATCAGGTGTAAGGATGGGATTTCTAAACCAATTGACTTCGTTAGGAATGAATTCTTTAGTTTCCAGTGCATATTGGTCATGGGACTGCTACGGGAGGAAGTACACACGGTGGTGCATATCATTCCACGGAAATTCGGGATCGGTTAGTGCTTCCATAATGTCTTAATCAGAGTGAAAGATGGGTTGACTAGAGGAAGGGAGGCCACTTGTCGCGGTAGAGCTACCTGACTCATCATCATGTGAAGAAAGGTGAACATGTGCAACATCATGGGGAATGACCTAAGAATAAGAAGATAAGGATCTACCGATGTTGAGCTCGGGGTGATCACTGGGGGAGGCCAAGCGGATCATCAGGGGAGGTCTCCATGGGGGCTTCCACCGGGGGTCTTATGGATGATGATAGGTAGAAAAAGGTGGTCGAAGGCTCCATCATGTTGGCATCGGGAGGAGGGATGCCAATGGGAGTAGGCAGATCCAAAGCAAAACACTTGAATAAGGAAAGGGGGTACTTGTCCTTTGGTGCCCCCTTGTGATCTTTGCCTTGGCTGATAAGAGGACATCATGAAAATCTGGTAATCGAGGGAACGAGATGGAAGAGGTTGAGTGGCCACCTGTCCTTCAGGACTTTGTTTAGGTAGCCACAAATCCCTGTTTAGGGAAAGGATAAGTAAGCACAGTCGATTGACTAGGTGCAGGACTGGGAGGAACGGAAGGGATGGCTTGTTGTCCTCTCAATGTTTCTTGAGACTCCCATAGTTGTCTCATAGAAGAGGAAAATCATGCGTATAATGACCATAAACACCACAAAAAGAATAGGGCTTGTTTGTACAAAGAGGCCTATCCTGCTTGGTCTGAATGCCTTGTTGTTGGTTTGTAGTGTTAGGAGCATTACCTTGATTAGGTCCAGTATTACCAGGGGCAGCTTGATTTTGAGTGCCTTTCCTCTTCCTTTTTGAGGGAGGAGGATTATTTGTGCCCTATTCTGCATACACCTATCCCTGAGGGGGTGGTAGTTGTTGTTGCCGGGGTTGAGAAGGCAAGGGAGGAGAAGGTGCTAATGCTGGAGGAGCTAAAGCATTAGGCTGTGGATACATATAAAAAGGAGGTTGGGTAGCAGTGTGGTAAACAGGAGGTTGGGAAAAAAGAGGAGCTATGTCGTATCCTGGATACATGCTACTGGGAGGGCGAAAAGTGCCGGAGGTGCTAGCCCCACCCTGAGAGAAACCATAGCCCATGGGAGGTTGAGCATACAGATTAAAGAGAGCTCCAACGATATCGTCGGTGGCGTGAGATGCCCCCGGTGCGTTGGCACCACCGGGTCTAGGAAGATAAGGTAGAACGGTATAAATATAACCCGACTGAGCATAGATCAGGTCATCTTTTAACACAATTTGGAGATCGGCTTCTTCGGTTTGAGGAAAGTGCGATGTGACTTCTTTCCCGATAGGCAGCAAGAGAGTCCTGAGGAACCAGTCCATGTAGACACAGTCTTCAAAGGTAGGGGCTCGACATAGGCTCCTTCTTCTCCGTCATTCCTGAACATGGTCGGATAGTTAGGTCACAGACGATTGACAGAAAGAGGTCAAGAGCTCGGTACCGGTGTCATGATGAAGGGGAAGTTGGAAATAAGACAAAAAGGCTCGGGCAAGAGTCACAAAGGTGGTATGATAGGAAGGGGCTTGATCAACATACCACTTAAAATATTCACCAGTAAGCATTCGTTGGAACAACCGAAGATGAACAAAGTCATCGGTAATGGAATTAGACGAACACCACATGTGGAAAGATTAAACATGATTTGAAGGATCTTGTCCAGCAAGACCTTCAAACTTTGGGATGTCCAAAGGGAGCTTTGTTGGCATAACAGGCCAACTAGCGTCATGGTGTATAAGGTTGTTTATAAACTGGTCGAAGTCGAGGAGGCTGAGGCCTGCCATAAAAGGGAGCAAGGGTGCAGTCGGGGTAGTGTCCACTGCGATCCCACTAGTGGTATTCCCGTCGGGAGGGCTAGGGTTACCACTAGTATTAGGTCCTGGACCAGAGATAGTGAAGGTGTCAGTGGGAGAACTGAAGGATGAATGAGAAGGAGAACCCAAAGGACCAGAAGAAGAGTCAGTGTGCAGACTCGATGGAGGACTAACTCGAACCCGACTCGGAGAAGTGAGTTGTCATACCAGAAACTGAGGATGAAGGACAAGAAGTCTCCAGGATAAACGCCTTGGTGGCACAATGGTGTCGACACAAACACGGCACAAAGGAAAAAGAGACCGACAAGGGTAGGGAGGTGCAGGATCAATTGATTACAATGTCTAAACAAGGGCAGAAAGGTGCAGGATCAATTGATTTCAATGTTTTAGAGTATTTTCTTGGTGGTGTTAACCAAGCCCTTTTTCGCTTAGGGTGTGTGTGTAAAAGTGTGTAAATTTTAATTTTTAAACCCAGACGTTTGTAGAGAAAAATAAAAACTGTTGTTGTATAGATGTAAATAAACCTGCAAATGACAGTATATAGGCCTGCAAAAACAAAAAATAAACAGCTAATAATGCAATAATCTAAACCCAAGGAGGTGGGTCTCTCAACAACTAGTCTATAGGTGAGTAAAAAGTAATCAAAACACACTAAAAAGGATAATATATCTAAGGTCAAGAGGGACAGGGATCTAGAAGACAAAATCTGCTAGAAAGTGGTGCAGAAAATAGCAACAAATCAGAGGAAAATTTGTTGTAAAAAAGGTGGCGAAAGGCTATCCCCTGGAGGGAAACGGAGTGAACCCTAGAGGAAAACCCAAACAAATCTAGATGAGGTGATTTGGATGGATAAAATTCCGATCTGAGGCAGATCTGAAGGTGAGGTATCAGATCTAAAAAAATGGCTGAAGACTCTGAAATTTCAGACAACCTGCAACAACAAAAACTCTTCCACAAAAAGTGGAGGGTACTGAAGCCCTAGGGGGCTAGGTTCCCACTTAGTTGAGCAAAACATAACAAGTACAGTTCCAAAACGGGCGGAGACGGAGGCCAGACAACCCTGAACAGAGACTTAGAAAAACCCATAAAACTTTCAGAAAAATCCCTGCAAAAAGTCCAGGTCACAGTTTCTGACCTGTTTTCAGCAGAGGTCGCACTTTTGGGGTACATGGGAGTGCGCCTGGAGTCTAGATAACGGGTTTTGTCTGAAAAGTGTGTTTCTACTACCAGCACTCTCGTGATTTGAGAAAAATTTGACGTCTCAGTGTGGCTAATGTTTGTCACTGCGCAATGAGTCAGAAAACACACGAGAAGTCGGGAATTTTTATCGTTTTAGGGTTTTATGGGTTAAAAACAACATCAAGAAAAGAAAAAACAAGGGGCTGAAGAGAAATCTTAGGGTTTTAAGCAGCTAGATATGCAAGGATCGAGAAAACAACAACGGTCGTAATCGTAAACCTGTGTGGAGTCGCCAGTTGTTAGTATGAATCTTGATTCGAGGTGTACAAAAAAATACCACTTTAGCTACGCATAAAAAAAAGCCTTAACAACAGAAATGACTGCTAATATCTTCAGATCTGCAGTTATATGATCAAGAGAAATGCTGCAAAAATCTATATCTATGCATTAGAAGACATTAAACAGTAGAAAAATAAGATTTACTCCATAGATCCAATAGGCAAGACAAGAATATATCCAATGAAATTTTTTATTAATGGCACCTGGGAGGAAAACACAAGAGGGTGTTCCCTGTTCTCCTCAATGGGATGGGTTCTTGTAAGTCCTCAACACTTCAGATTTAGAATTCCTCTCTCTTGATGGTGTAGAAAACCCAGACAAAAATGGAAAATTATGGCTATGATGGTGGATCAATAGCCAGACCAAGAGTTGAGATCCAGAGTGATCTTTAGGCAACAAAAGGTGACAAATGAATGGGAAAACCCTTCTATTTATAACAAAATATTGAGTTAGTCTAGATATTGGTGTATAATTAAAATATTATTAACCAAATCAAGATCTAACTTTTATGGAATATTTTATTATATTTGTTGGAGGGAAAAGGAATTTGACTTGAGTCAAATCCCCTTATTTGTAAATAATAAATAAATAAATGATTTATTTATCATTTTAAGGATGTGATTAAGTAATAATAAATAAATAAATAAATGATTTATTTATCATTTTAAGGATGTGGTTAAGTAATAATCAAATAAATAATGATTTATTTAATTATTTAAGGGAGATTTAGACATATTTAACAAAGAATATTATTTAAGTAATGTTTAAATAATTATTCTTAGAAAATAATAAGATAAACAATGATTTATCTAATTAATTTCCTTGTTTTGGGTTAAATATAACCTGGAATATTAATTAAACTGTTGTTTAACTAATTATTCATTGAGGAAAATCAAACAAATATGGATTTATTTAATGTTTCCCCATGGGGTTTCCTGTTTAGACCATAAACAACTTAATAAAGGTGGTTTTACTAAGTTATTTTCATAGTGAATGCAATTATACTTGGGGTAAAATTGGTCTTACATGGTGTACTCAGGTCCATCTAATACCATGGGTTAGATGACCAAAAAATGGTGTAATAGAAGACACATTTCCTTTTTATCCCAATGGGAAATTTCTCAACTTAGGTGTCGAAGAATTATGGATCATCGAACCTATGCTCCCCATTTGAATAAAACATTTATGAAAATCCTTCTTCTTCTCTCTCCCATATGCTCTAAGCCATTAAGCTGGTGTCATTATTGCACGCCATTAGGTTATCTCTAGTTTACCATTGAAAGCAGATGTTCTCTTATGTAAGGTTGTTATTCTATGAGGAATACCCTGGAGCAATCATACACTGGCTTTCATAGGTGGTCAGACCACTTAGCCTTTAGAGAAGTTCCAAAAAATTTACATCCATGATACCCTTTTGTTACAACACCTGCAAAATTATTGTATACAAGTTGGCACTATAACAACCTCCCCCCACCTTTACCCAAACATACTGGTCTACAGGGGTAGGCATGTGACGAGAGGCTACTATGATCTGATTCAACCTCCTAGGTCACCTTAAGGAAGTGGATCTAACAAAACACAAACAAACTGATCATTCACACAGTAAAAAAAACCTCTAGGAGCTACCCCACATTTCCAAGTGGCCAACCCCTAAGGGAAATAAAAAATACAAGGACTTAGATCCTCAGTCGCTCCCTTTCTAAGACCTGCAAGAAACTGTGGGTTCTGGTCGCTCCCATGATCCTGCATGAGTGTGACTACAGTCTTTTTCTTCCAGTGCTGTGCCATCAACTACGAGATTTAAGACTAAATTTCAGGGCTAGGACCCAGTCACTTCCCAGAACTTCATGGAATTGACATAGGTGGAATGACACATAGAGATAAATGATACCATTTAAAATTAGTGAGAAAAAACTTGATTGGACCCCTACTATCCATGACAAACATTTTGTCAAACATGTCACAAATATGCATTCTACAGGTTTAAACAAAATATTTGACCATAGGGGTTTCATACTTATATAAGAATCATTAATAAGCATTGATGCATTATATTATTAGCCACATTATCATCTATTAGGTCATATATTCATTGCTCCTTCATTTACAAATAAAAACATGATGAGAACCATAAATTTTCATTATCATAACACACGTTCATAACCAATATATAAACAACACAAATAATTAGGATAAAACAACCATAAATACTACCACATGAATGTAAAATCCAACCTAGTATGGGACTACCACATTCCACCTGACCATGGATTGGCCAAGCCAAATATCTCTTCATCCAATCTTTGTTATTCCATATTTTAAGCATGAATGTGGGATTTAAACCAAAAGAACCAACTAGAGCTTCCTGAGGCTAAACCACCTCACCCTCATCAATGGAAACATGCTTAACCGTAATCCACACTGGATCACTAGGCCATAAGCAAGCATGGATGCCACTAAATTTCTCCACCTACATCGTGAGGATTTTCATGTCTCCTAGTCTCTAGGCTTTACCACAATCCACAGTTCGATCCAGGGATCACCATTAGGGGAATTTTGAGGTCTAAAATGGGCCTCCTAAGAAAAATGTACAACCAAAATAAAATTTATAAGAACTAATAGCATTCAAGATGATCATGTCAACCATGGGGGATGATTCACCATTTTTGGAGTAAAAAAGTAAAAAGTATAAAAAATAAAAAATAAAACGACTTTTTTAACTCGTATTTTCAACTTATCTCCCTAAGGTTTCACTTGAATTTTGAGTGGGATTATTCATTGGATGCAAAAATTAATTTCTTATCCAAGGAGTACCCATGTTGCATACTTTCGATGGACCCTGCTACACGAAAAATGTGATTCCAATCAATTTTTTAATGTATTTCTCATTTTTCATGTAATAGGGTCCATCAAAAGTATACAACATGGGTACTCCTTGGATTAGGAATTAAATTATGCATCCGACGAGTGTTTTCGCTCGAAATTTGAGTAAGCCCATAAACAGATAAGTTGAAAAATAGTTTTTTCTTTTCCCCTCTAAAATTTAAGGATGTAATCTAATATTATTTTTTTATTTCCACTATTATTATATAATTTTCTCAGGAGGCCTATTTTAGACCTTAAAATTCCCCTAATGTAGGCCATAACTGAGACACCACCCTTCAGGATTTACTGTATATCATGTCATTCGTCGAAAAGGATTCCTAGGCCTGATCAAGGGAAACCACCTCTAGGATTTACTATATATCCCACCATTCATTGGTCAAGGATTCCTAGGCCCGCCGAGGCACAAAATACCTGACTTTACGGCAACCCACGGTCCAGTTCAGGGGTCACTAGGCCAATGGATTTACCACAATCCACAGTCTGGTTGAGGGATTACTAGGCCATGTGTTATTTCATTCATAGATCCACCTAACTCAGTTTTGAATCCATCTGAAAATACAACTCAACCAAAAAATGAAAACTTCATCAGATCATGGCTATCCAGTATTGTCAAGGCAAGGTTGAAGAACATTGTCACACCTAGAAAAACACATGTCAATGACAACAAGAGAACCAATAACACACATGCCTAACCATGCATGCCAAATATAGCAAGGAAATAACACATGAAAATAGATACCTACAAGTAAGCCTATTGTAGCTGCTTGATCCTGATCTTCCATGCTTGATCTTTTATTCCTCTTTCCCTTCTTTGCCTTTCTTCATCCAATATTGAAATTCTCCAAGAAAACTTTAAGTGTCCAAGAGTGAGAGAGAGAAAGCTCCAAAACTGAACTGAAAAAAGGTACCAACTGATTCTTAGAAGCCTTTTTATCAATTAGGCCTGTATTTTTTTCATTTTCCATTATTTTCCTTCATTTTCCTCCTCACGTGAAACATGTGACCTTTCACCTTCCTTTTATCCTAATTTCCATTATTTTCATAAATATATTGTCATCTTGGCACATGAACCAATTTACAAGCAGCTCTTGTTGGGCTTGATGCACAAGTACACATATTCCCCAACCTGAAACTCCTTCAACAACATGCTCTGATACGCATAGATTTTTTTATGTATTGTGTTGCCTTTAGTTTCTTCTTGGTCACACGCATTTCCTATTCCATTTCTTCCAACATGTTTGCTCCAAACAATACCTCGTTCACCATATCACTCCACTTGATGGGAGTACTATAACTCCGCCTATACATTGTCTCAAACAAACTCATCCTTAGTGACTCTTGGTAACCATTTTTGTAAGAAAACTCAGTCAATGGAATGTACTCCTCCCATTTCCTCTATTGAAGCATCACTTACATCCTCAACATGTCCTTCAATATCTTGTTGACCCTCTCAATCTTTCCATATGTCTATGGATGATAAGTTGTATTAAAGGCAACTTTATACCTAGACCTGCAAACAACTCCTTCCAAAACTTGGAAGTGAACTTTGCATCCCTATCTGACACAATATTCTTTGGAACACCATGCAATCTGACCACATCTCTGATGAACACATGTGACACATCACTAGATGAATACGTAGCCTTCACTGGAATGAAGTGTGCTACCTTAGTCAACCCTTCCACCACAACCATGATGGAACCATGTTTTCTAGATGTCCTCAGAAAACCTATGATGAAATCCATGGAAATGACCTGCCATTTCCATTATGGAATCACAATCAGTTGTAGTAATCCACGTGGATGCCCCCACTCTGATTTTAACTTTGGAAAATCCAAACACCTAACCACAAACTTTGCCACATCTTTCTTCAGATTAAACCAATAATAAAAATTATTTACTGTCGTTAGTGTCTTATGGTAGCTTGGGTGACTTGAATACAGTTTCACATGAAACTCCCTCAAGATAATCTTCTTGAGATATCTATTGTCTGGCACATATATCTTGCCCCTAAATCTTATCAAGCCACCTGCTAAGAGATAATACTCCACATCTTATGCACCTGCACCTATACATGTACCACTACTTGTGCTTGTACTTATACTCTGGTGTAACTTGTGCATAAGATCTCTATACCTATCATCCTGTTGACCTTCCTGTAAAATCTAATCTTGCAAGTATGTCCCTTAAGAACTCATAGCTTCTATATGATTCACTTGTATCTTATTTTAAGAGCATCTGCAACCTTATTCTATTTTCCCTTGATGTATCTTATCTCGAAGTAAAAATCACTGATCGTGTCCAACTATGTAATATTCCTAATTTAGCTTCAACTAATAGGAATATTAATTTTTCTTTTGAAATCTAGATGCATGAATAATTGAGCAAGGAGGCTCCTAATTTTCTCAAGTATGAATAAAAATCCTTCCTAATGTGAAAGGGGATCATGAAATAACCAATTCAATCATCCACATGTGTGAACAAGGTCTAAACTATGTGGACAAGGTCAATTTTGACCAATTCAACATGATTTATTCTCAAAGAAGTGGATTCTAAATAAAGCCAGCTCAATGTGAATAGAGATCAATCCAGCTAGATAAAATGAAGGCACCTTGAGTGTGAAAAGATACAGTGCATGAATAATCAGTCAAGATTGAACAAATCAACAAATCTATCTAGATACATTGCACCATCTTGATGGACAGCACATTTTTTGTGGAGGAACCTTTGCATGGAAGCAACCTCATAGTGGGTGGGACCCTTGGTGAGGAAGCTCATCAATTATATAATGAAGGAGATGGCAAGCATATGAACATATTAGAGATTATATTTTTATGTGGTCTGCTTAGAATTCCTGCATACTTGGCTGTTTAGCTAAGTTGTTGCACTGCTTAGTGCAAGGGTTTGCCCGGGTGGGGATTCCCTACTCTTTCTTGGAGATCTTGCTTGAGAAATCTAAGAGGAGACTTCTGATCTGAATTTCACACTATCAGGTGTTGGGCGAAGCACTTACCTTCAGAAAAAATTCATTCCCTTCAGAAAACTGCATTATTTCTTAAGGTGTACAGTAGGAGGGGTCAAAACCCCATTTGGAGGAGCTAGTTTCCCAAGAGGAGGAGCAGCCTTTCAATGGGAAAGATAGAGGAAGCATATACAGCCATTTATTTTCATGTTAAGCCATCTTATGCAGAGCTTTAGCCATACAGCGTTATTCAGCCACAGATTTGCAGCAGCTTTCCCTTGTATATATTTTCTGTCAAGAAACCCTTGCTGGGTATTCTTGGATCTGTATAAAAGAGATTAGATCTTTGTTTTTATGCCTCATTGAGTATTATAATAATATTCTCAGATATATTTCTCTATTTTTTGAGTTAACCTATATTTATACTGCGCAGTCTCTAATGCAGCAGCTCCAGCATTTTGCAGTCTTGGGGTTTTGGCAATTTTTAGTTATCTTGAGCATGGGGGGCCTGTTTAACTAGGCTAAAGGAATTTGTTTCTGAAAATATTTTGCATGCATGTCTTATATTTTCCATTCTAAGGGACACAACCATTATTTTCCATTTTTATAACTCAATATTCATAAAATAACATTTTTAAGGCAAAAATAGTTGCCTTTCCCCACTTGGTGAATTGTATAAAGGCATAGTTTTTTGTTGTGATTGTTATTATGATGGCTATGTGTTCAAACAAAAAACATGAATTGATTACTTGCTATTATCCAAATTTGGAATACCTTAGGGTATTCTTATTGTTGTAGAAAATTCCAGATTTGGAATATTACAAACTACCCCTTAATCAACTACCATCTTCATTAAGACATGCAATAATAATAATGAGATGTTAATAACCTATGGCATGTATTTAAATTTTGTATTACAATATTTGATTCATGTAACAAAATATCAATTCCTTTCCACCTTAAAGATCAAACTTACTTAAAATGGTTTTGAATTGACCTTGAAAGGTGAAAATGGATATGATTTTCACTAAGTGTGGCATATGAGTAGAGTAGTGACTTTGATATAGTATATGGTATTCCTTGTGTGGAAGTTTTATGTGTGTGGAGAAATAGAAGCATGGAGGAAAGTGTTTTTCAAAGGAATGGGGTGTGCAGAAATTTGGATGGAAATTTGGATGGGCAAGGTGCTTCGCACACTTGTCAAATGATTAAGTATAGTAGTAGTGTGGGATGGGCTATGTGTGAAGTAGAAAGTGTGTGGAATGGAATACTTTTACTCATAGTTAAAATTTCCACAAACAACTTTTGGAAATATGGATAAGTATGGGATTTAACAAGTAAAAAGGAAATTTTAAGGGTTAAATGATGATGATAATAATATATAAAAATGGGTCAAAATATCGACTCCAATTTTGCGATAGTGACACCTTGTGGGTTACTAAGAACCTAGAAGAACTTGAATCCATTTGGCATGGAGTTAAAATTTTTCTTGTATTTACATGAACTGGCTGAAAATGAAGGAAGTTGAATATGTATACGTATTTACACATCTATGATATAAAGAGGGATTGGAAACATTCAGGAACATAAATGTTTGAGATGTTTCCCATAATTGGTAGTTTAATCAACCATCCCCTTCAAGACATATGAATTGAAACCATTGAATTTCTCTATTTGATAAGGTCAAACCCATAATGCATCAAACTTAGTATGCATTGGGGGGATTTATTTGGATTTATTCCATAATAAAACAAGCTTTCCTTTGGAGAAGTATTTGTTTGTAGCTCCTCTATTGACATATTTGGTTAGTGTTTGTGGGCTTCTTTGAATACTCCTGAAATCTTTATTCCTTTGTTCTTTTAACTAAATATTTCAATGAAGTCTTGTTTGCATGGGTATAATTCCTTCTTCATCTCATATTTTAGTTATTGTGGCAATTGCATTGAGTTCTAGTTGTATAGATAATCTTGAATCCTTTCCATATACCAAACGAAATGGGGATTGGCCCATACTACCTTTTGGTATGATCCCATTGTCCCATAAAGCATTCAACAACTTTTCATGTCGATTCCTTTGATTATCAACAACTATTTTGTATCAAAATTTTATTGGTCAATTTAGCTAAGCCATTATGTTTTGGATAATAATTTAAATATTACACCATTAGTATTCAAAATTTCCAACAGAAGTTTGTAAACATTGAACCAATAAATATTGCTCCATTTTCTTTAATATATTTTTCTAGGACACAATACCCTGTAATATTATTCTATTCTAAATAATGTATGATATGCTTTGTTTTGTATTACTTTAATGCTACTACTAAAAGGCACTTGGTAAAATAATCTATTGTAGTTATGCCGTAATTGTGTCCTATACTTCAATCGGAATTTATGGGACCAATAACATCCATACCCCACTAAGAAAAAGGGCTCTCAATTGTGATAATATTTAGAAGCATATCAACCTTATTTTTCTTCCATGAGAACTCTTTACATGGCACACATTTTCTTATGACATAATGCACATCCCTAAAGAGCACAGACCAATAGAATCCAACTTTAAGAACTGTATGAGAAGTTATTGTTGGAGAAAATTTCCCTCCACATATATCTTCATGAATTTCTTTGATAAATTTGAAAATCTTAGAATGTCTGAGACATATTAATAGCATTCCATAATGACTCCTTCTAAATAATATCACATATACTAGTAAATAAGCATCAAACTTCATTTTAGTGTTCTTATTTCCTTATCTGTCATTTCATTTGGGAATTGTTCTAACTTCAAAAAAATATAATGTTCTTGTACCATTCTAATTTTAGTAGTGAAACATCATGATCTCTTCCATTAGGTAATTCAATGTTTATTTCTTCAATTCCCTCAACCAATTTACATATCCATTTCTCTTTCATGACTTTTAATGGTTTTATATCAATATCATATTCTTGTAGTTTCAATATCCAATTAGCTCATTATTTTTCTCTAAGTAGTTGTGTCAAGCTCATTTTGACCAATGGAAAAGGTATGTAGGTTATTACATGAGATGCCAAAATATAGTTACATATTAATGAATATTATTAATATGTCAAAATGAGGTTGTGTCAACCTCATTTTGCCTTTATTAATGAATATTATTGCTTTTCTAACAAGGTGTATTTCAATTCATGCTCTTGCAAATATTTACTCATAAATGAGATCAGATGTTCTTCTTTTGATTCTTTCCTCTGAGTCAAAATTATAGCTATAGTTATTTTTTATGCAAAAGAGTACAACTTGATAAACTATTTTCCAAAATTAAGGATAACAAACATTGGAGCTAAGGGAAATCACTAATTTTGTATTTAAGAAAGCCTTTTTGTATCATTCACCCATTCAAATTTTATGTCTTTCTTTAACAACTTGTTGATAGTAATGATGATTGAAGTATAGTCTAGCACAAATCTTCTAAAATTTTTTATCTTCCAAAAAAATGATTGAATGACCTTGCAACTTGTTGCAGATTTAACTCTATTAAACTCCAACGCTTTTATGATCTATGTATTTTCCCTTTCATTAGGTGAATTTTGAGGTCTAAAGTGGGTCTCCTAAAGAAATTATAAAAAATACTGGAAATAATAAAATAAGATTAGATTAGATAATCAAATTTTAGAGGGAAAAAAGAAAAAAAACTACTTTTCAACTTGTATTTTCAACTTATCTCCCTACGGGTTTACTCAAATTTTGAGCAGAAACACTCGTTGGATGCAGAATTTGATTCCTCATCCAAGGAGTACCCATGTTGCATACTTTTGATGGACCCTACTACACGAAAAATGAGAAATACATGAAAGCGTTATTACAATCGTGTTTTTCGTGTATTTCTCATTTTTCGTATAGTAGGGTCCATCGAAAGTATGCAACATGGGTACTCCTTGGACGGTGAATTAAATTTTCCATCCAACAAATACTCACGCTCGAAATTTTAATAAAACCTTAGGGAGATAAGTTGAAAAAGTAGTTTTATTATTTTATTATTTTATTATTTTTTAATATTTTTACCTTTTTACCCAAAAAATGGTGAATCATCCCCCATGGTTGAAATCATCATCTTGAATCCTATTGGTTCCTTTAAAGTTTATTTTGGTTGTACATTTTTCTTAGGAGGCCCATTTTAGACCTCACAAGTTCTCTAATGTCACTTACAATGTGGGCAAGTAATTTCCCTTTAGATACTACAAACATGATTTTTTTTAGGATTGAGAGGTATTACATATAGTCCACATCTTTCAAATACATGTGATAAATGAAATATTATCAGCTTAGAGCAGATTGTTAGATCAACTCAATAATCAACCATGATTTTTCCAATCATTTCCTTGAATGCATGATACATTTCTCTTTAGAATATTACCCTTGCATTTTTCTATTCCAATAGAATTAAAACACAAGTATAAGTTCCTAGGGTGTGGTGAACGTTGTCTTATGTATATCTTCAGCAACAACCAATATTTGGATGTATCCTGGAAATCCATCAAACATAGATATTACTATAAACCATGTGACTTGTTGTAACTATATCTCCATGTTTGGAAAAGGATAATTATCTTTGAGAAAACCTTATTGAGATCACAAAAATCAATTCATACTTATATTTCTCCATCATTTTATCTGACCACAACTGGATTGGAAATCTAATCAAAATCTATAATTATAAAAATGATTTACGCTTTTTCCATTTTCTCATTTTCTAGTTTGAATAATGAATTTAAATTATGATTAATTATTCTTTGCCTTTGTCTTACTAGCTTGACCCCTTCCTTTAAAGGAATGACATGTTGTATGCTCTTCTTATCATATTCCTTCAAATCATGATAAGTCCAAAGAAAAATATCTTGGAAATTTTTGAACAATCTTATATATTCATAAATTTCTTGGTGATTTCACATGATTCCTAAGTTTAGCAGCATCTAATTTTGTGGACTCCTAATAATAAAAATCTTAACTTGTTTAATATTCTTGGTTGATGATTATTTTGATAACTTATTAGTATAAACTTGATCATCGTGTGTAAAAGGGAACTTAAGACACACTAATATCTTTTATGATTTTTTGATATCTCTTCATATTCATTATCTTATTTAGCAAGAAGCCTAGCAATACATTATTAATTATCAAATATATGCCAATATTCTTCATTATCTGCGACAGATGGTAGAAATATATTTTTAACAAGAAATTATTTATGCGTAAATTCTAGATTGAATAGAGAATTTACTACTTCCAAAGAATCCATTTTATGATTTTGTTCCCTTTGGAGAAATAATATGTTGAAGGAATTAAAATTTTGGATTAATTGCCAAACTCTCTTTGCATAAGCCTTTAGCTTATTCTTCTTAGTGCTACATTTCTGGTGAATCTGATTAACAACCAATTCAAATTCTCTCATAATAAAAATGTATTTAATTTTAATCTAATGAAAAAGTAATAGACCCTAAAATAATGCTTCATATTCAGCTTCATTGTTGTTACAATCAAATTTCAAATAAAAGGCATTTTAAAGCCATTATCCGTAAGGATTTTTAAATATTGTGCCAAATCCTGATCCAACACTTGAAGAAGCACAATCAAATAAAATTTACCAAAAACCTTGAAATTTATCTTGGTCATTATTATTTACAACATTCACATCACTCAATGCACTCTTGTATGCTTGAATTACTTCACAACGAAACCTATGCTAAAATCCATATCCAAAGAATTGACTTATCTAGTCCTTTGGTAATGGAGCATGTTGCGTGCACCTTTAAACCACTAGATGCACAAATGGTCTTCTGCCTCTGAACTCAAAAACATGGAAAATGTTGGAATCTTTTAACACTACAAACCTTCACAAAATAGGTTCTTAGTACAATTTTTGAGGCTTCCATGTCACTACTACCTTATCTACCATGTAATTGCCACATCATCTTTGCCACTTCTCATGCCTTCTTATTGTCATTTTTTACTCATAAAAAGGCCACTTGGCCACCCAAAAGTTTCAAATCCATTTGCACGCATCATGACTAAAAAGTGTCATTTATCATCCTCTACAAATCATCACCACATGTCATCATCTCATTGGGACACGTCATTATCTTGCCACGTCATATTGAGGCCTAATTCTATTTGGAGTTGGTAATATAATATCCAACATGTTTTTTTAATGTTGGTTTTAGAAACCCCCATATGCTCGAATGACCTCGAAGAGACCATATTTTTCCATTTCCAAGATTAATACAACCATCTAACCATCCAACTTGACAACTAGCATATGCCTTGGTCCAACCTCCAATGACTAGATGTCTATTGGCAATTCAGAACCATAAACCTTTGGAACCATGTTGAAATTCAAACCATGATTTCTCCTTTTCCCTTGGGAGTTAGGCTAAGTTCCATATACTGTCAGAAATATCTTTGAGAGGGATACCCAACCAAACACTCTTCATGTGCCTTTTAAGCAGGATACCTATATAAGAAAATCCCTTAAAGATATATGTTAACCAACAATCAACCTAGTCATCATAATATTAGCACATTTTTAATGGAAAAAACTAAGAAATCAATAACATCATAACTATCATGAATGAAACACAATAATCTCCCCCCAAACTTGACATCACTTGATAACAATGACTACACTTGACATTAGTGACAACAAATTGCCAACACACTAAAAACCTTAGTCTCTTAAATATTTTCTCAAATTTATTCAAAATATTTTCCACTACCTTCCATATCTTCTACCATTTGTACCAAAGTATTCTCTATCTTAGAAAGTGCCAACTGATCTTGCTACACTAGGTTAGACCTAGTGTTCACCATTATTACCTACTTCTTTCCATATGTGACTTTGTTAGACTCACTTCAACTTTCTCAATTTTAAATTTTACCACTAACCAATAGCCAAAACCCCTTTTCCCACCTAGAAATCAATTACATAGGCCCCTTCCCAAGAACCTATAAACAAAAGGAAATTTTCTCTACAATCTTCTTTCGACCTTACTTTATTTGGTACTACTTGCTTCAAAATAACGTGTTCAATACCACTACCTTCGTGTATATGTGGTATATTCACACCAACTATGAGTAGGAGAACAATATTTCAATCTCTTCTACCACTTCTTGGTATCAAATTTGATACCACATGTCATGACCCCATGTCCTCCTACGATGTCAAGCTCCCTTTTGAGTGCAACATGATACCTCGAACATGTGGAACCAACATGTTATGCCTCTACCTTGTGGATCACATAGTTACTTGATCGAGGTTACACTTATGAGTAAGTATACTTATATAATATCTATGCCATTAGTTACTTAGTAGAATATCATAACTCTTCAATATAGTGAAAGAAATCTTATTTTCACTTCGAATTCAATTAAACTTCCATTCATAATGCATTGAGCATCATATGGAAGAAATCAATTTCACCATTAATATCATCATACACATGCATATATTTATAAAGGAAATGACCCTCCAACATTTTGATTTTAATAAAATCCACGATTTACAACAATCTCTAAGAAAATATCTCTGTCCAAAAATCCATAAAGCCAATAAATACCAAACAATACAAAAAAAACTTATTTCTCAAACTTTTGATTCTAATGAGCCACCCTGCCACCCTACCACAGGCCATTCCTTCCCCTGTGTGAGTCATCTCACCTTAAACAAATCAGTTTGGACTTGGCTCCCAAAATACCTCAAGCCTTTCACAACCACATGTTTAAGCATTCATTTCAACTCCTCTCCCATTCCTCACTCATTTCAAGTGTGGTTGAATCCCTACTCTTCTCATCTCCCCTTTGTGTTATGGCTTTTGATCTTGTTATATGCCAATCAATTGTGTTTTTCACTATCCCATAGTCATCTTGAAATGTTTTTTTTTATATAACTAATTCCATCTACCCGTACAATTCTCCACTCAAAAATCATTTGGATCACTTCTTGTTGCATGTCTTATTTTCTCATCTATCGAATGGGTAAGATTTCCTAAGTGTTGGGTGCCTTGGGTGTGGCCAACTCATCATTTCACCCAGTGCCCTCAAATTTTATCTCGGTGGCACTCAAATTTAATTCTGGTTACTGCACCCTCAACTCATCTTTCCTAGTTGGTGCACCCTAGGCTCATCTCACCCATATCATCTTTCCTTGTTGACACACCCTCAACTCATCTCATTGAACTCATCTCGCCTAGTCGACACACCCTTAGTCGAATCGCTTATCACATCATCTTATGGACTTTTCTCACCACCCTTTCCGCTATGGCACCCTCTTATCAATCCAACTCATCCTGGGATGACCTCATTTAACATCTGATCACTCGTCTAGGGGTGTTTTGGCCCGTGTCTTGGGGTGCCAATTTTTTTCCTCATGTTGTTTTCCTAGGCCTCCTCAACTATCATTAGGCTAAGTTGGGTGCTCAATCAATCACATCCACCTTGCCACCAATCTACCCTCATGCGCCTAATGGAAACCCCAAGTCTCAATTCTTCAACACCTCATGTTGGTGTGCTCTTTCCCAAAATCCTCTTTCATCGTGTTTCTTGTGATATATTCATCGTAATTCATGCAATGGAAATGTCCCCCCATGGTGAACACCTCAATTAAATGTGTGTCCAACTCTAGGGCCTAATAATATGGTTGCATTAGTATTTCTCTACTCATCTTAGATTCTAGGAAAAATTGTTAGTTTACCTTCCTTTGATTTTGAACAACGAAAAAAAAAACCATTTCTTAGCACATCTAGACTACTACATAATCATCACTTCTAAGCTTGGACATATTAAGTAAGGTTTCCCGAAAGGTTACCGATTGCAATTATCCTATAGTATAATTCCACAAAATGTTCATTGTATAACCACGATAAATGAAAAGATGAAATATTAATATTACATATACATTAATGATTTAATAGCCACCTTATTAAATACTATAAAACATCATTCTTTGTCTATATTGATTCACAGGGTTCAACTATTCTTCCCAAACAATAAAATAATAAAAATGTTGCAATGATATAACAAGCAAAGAATTACATGAGCTTGCCAACATCCTTTCTTGAAGGAAATGGTATGTATAGAGATTTAATCAACTCAACCTTGGGTGATTGAGTTCTCACTAAAGCTTTATGCGTTGAAATAAAGGGCCATTATTTAGAGGAAAAAATTTGTCAATAAATTTGCTTACAAAAGAAAAAAAAGGTATAAATTATATCATGGATGATAGCTTATAAATAAGAAAAATATCCAGATAGAAATTAGCCAAGTTTTTGAAGTCATAACCTATCATGTACCCATCCCCTTATATAGTCGTATTAAGAGAGTGTAGTATTTGTTTTCACCTTTCCATTATCCTTGAATTTTTTGGGTTTCCTAACTCCACATCTATGTGAATTATCAATGCAATGGTCATACACAACACACAACACCCATTTTATATCCTTATTGAGCTAGTTTCAATCAATATGTTTTGGGTTATCGAACTTTGTTTGAACATCATCTAGCATTGGGATCGTGGCCCTTACCAAAACATCTCTCCTCCTTCCAATATATCCACCCAATAGCAAAGTCATTAAACTCTCTCAAAAGATTAGGCCTCTTTACAAATAACTTCCTAATGGCAAAGCCAACAATCTCTTTCAAAAAAATGATTTTCACTTCAAAAGGAACAACCATTGGGCCTCTTTGAAAGATGCCATCAAGAACATTTTTTATAGGCCATTAATCCTCTACAAAATATTGAAAAAATTATTCTAAAGGTCAAACCCATTAGTCATTTTTGTAGGATAAGCTTGAAATGCCACCACACACTTTTGAAGTATAGGCTATGATAGGCCATCAAATTATTCAAAGGATGTCATTAAATAATTTTCAAATATCGACCCAATAGGATATTGAGCATCTCAAAATTTTGAAACACGTTATTTAAAGGTAAATCTCATCAAGTTATTTGGAATATGACATAGGTTAATTTTGAAAGTTAGGGTTGATAACCCATGAGCCTTATTTGAATTTTTATCCTACTTCGAAAACATTTGAAGGAAGAATATTCAAATGTTCCCTATAGATCATTGGTCCTATTTGAAAGATGGACATCAAAAGCACCAATTTTAGGTCAATGGTCCTTCTTTGAAAATCCCCCAACCTTTAAAGAAATAAAGTTCTCAAATTCCATTGAATAAAATTTCAAGATGGCCCATTAACCATATTGAGAAGCATCACTTTAAATTGGACGCAATAAAGTCCTAAACAAAGACCATTTGAAGGAATTACTTCAAAATATGGTGATCAACCACTTTCAAAAGGATTTCCCAATATGTCATTGGTCCTTTTATATTGAAATCTCCCCAACCTTTGAATAAATAAAGCAATCGTAGCCATTGGTCCAAACTCAATAAGGACCATCCACCATGTTTTAAATAATCACTTCAAAGTAGATACAATAATGACCTCAATAAACACCATATCCTAGTTATCACTTCAAACTTGGAAAATGAACTAAACCTTTGATAATAAAAAATCTCATAGGCTTTGAATGTCCCTCAAACTCTAAATCTCAAAGACTTTAAAGGGTCCTACTCAAAAATGGAATTTTGCCTATGACTATACCATCATACATATGTAATTTAAACTATCCATACCTTCAACCACCAAATTTGAAGGCATAACAAATAATTGAATCTAAGGACTCTAAGTTGATTCCAACTTAGAAATCATGTTTATGGCTAAAATTATGCTAACAACTAAGGATGCACATCATGACATAATGGTATTCATTTACAATACATTCATAAGAAATATCTAACATACTTTCCAATTGTAAACATAAGTTCAAGCATAGAAATGGATCACTTACTTTGAATGAACCAGTCTAAGAAAATTAGATGCTAGCAAGAAATTTTCCACCTAATAGTATGAAATCTTCTATTATATGCCTCACCTAAGTTAGGCCATGAGGCCACCAAGGTGAAAGAAACAAGTTCAAGACACTCAGGTTACTCACCCAACCTAATGGTTCTCAAGTCCAACCAAGAAAATCACCACAGAATACTCAATTATGTAGGAATCTACAGGGTAAGTTCTGTAGATCAAGAACCAAAGGTCACCGCTCACAAATAGATCACAAATTAGTACACCAGTATAATCACGTGGTTAAAACCCTCAAAGAGGGAAACAGTCCACGCCCTGAGCAAATGCAGCCACTTCAGGAAATTTATTAATATAAAAAGAAAAGTTACATATGTTTCTCTCATAAACAGTTACCAGTCAAATGACCCTCCATGCTCTTTAAATAGAGATCATGGACCATTCGGGTGTTAAGCCACGGATAAAGTGTCATTAATACTGAGGTGAGAGATAATTGTTGGATCACTACAAATCATGACCATCAAATTATAAGTTACAAATGTACATGGTAAAGAAACACACTTTACCTAAATCTACACTAGACTAAGTTATTCTGAACTATTTCCTATGTGTCGGAATATCCTAACATCCCCCCTTAAGAACAACTTGGGATAGGATTGAAGGATTTACAAAGGTGACAAAAAAGGAGCATATTTCCTATGTGTCAAAATATCCTAACATCCCCCCTTAAGAACAAATTGGGATAGGATTGAAGCATTTAAAAAATGACACAATAGGAGAAGGAAGGAGGCATTAGAGCCTATCCCCCCTTAATGACAACTTTCCTAAACTCCAAGCATGGATTGAAGTTTGGTAAACTTTGCTTCTGTGAGAGCCTTTGTAAAGATATCAGCTACTTGATCATTGGTTGGACAATAATGCACTTCAAGAACACGATCATGAATGAGCTTTTTAATGAAGTGTATGTGGAGTTCAATGTGTTTCATACGTTGATGCTGAACTGGATCTTTACATAGCTGAATGGCACTCTGATTATCACACCAAAGTGTATTTGGATGTTGTTGATGGAGACCAAATTCAAACAGGATTTGACAAAGCCACATGGCTTCCTTGTTGGCTTCAATTGTACCAGGATACTATGCTTCTGCTGAAGAAAGAGAGATGGAACTTTGTTTCTTACAAGACCAAGTAATAGGTCCTAAACCGAGAGTGAATACATATCCTGCAGTCGAATTTCGATCATCAGGGTCACCAGCCCAATCAGAATCAGTGAAACCAATCAATAATGGAGATGCTCTTGCACTGTAATGAATCCCAAACTGAATTGTACCTTGAATATGTCGAAGTATTCTTTTGGCTACTTTCCAATGACTTTCATGAGGTTGGTGCATAAACCGAGTGACAAGACTAATGGCAAAGGAGAGGTCAGGACGGGTATGGGTTAGATACAGAAGTTTACCAACAAGTTGACGATATAAGGTAGCATCAACTTCAGGGGTAGTACGAGTGACTGAAAGCTTGACTCTAGAATGAAAGGGAGAAGGGGTTGGCTTACAGTCTTCCATGTGAAAGTGGTGTATAATATCACATGCATACTTGGACTGAGAGAGGGTAATGCTTTCCTTGGATTGCAAGACTTGAAGACCAGGGAAATAATGCAAGTGTCCTAAGTCTGTCATTTCAAACTTCTTTTTGAGGCTAGACTTCACATGGTTTATATGGTTTGAATCACTACCAGTAAGGATAATATCATCAACATAAATAACAAGGATGGTGAAGGACTTACCCACTTTCTTGGTGTAGACAGTGTTGTCAGAATGACACCTAGAAAAGTCATTCTCTAATAGAAATCTATCCATTTTGGCATACCAAGCCCAAGGAGCTTGTTTGATACCATAGAGAGACTTCCTAAGGCGACAAACAAGGTTGGATTATTTTTGGATAAAGCCAGGGGGTTGTTCCATGTAGATTTCTTCATGAAAATCTCCATGTACAAAGGCAAATTTAGCATCCCTCTGATGGACTTCCCATTTAAAGGAGGTAGCAAGGGAAAGAACAAGGCGGACAGAATTCATTTTGGCAACAGGGGAGAAGGTTTCAGTATAGTCAATGCCTTCAACTTGTGAAATTCCTTTAGCGACAAGAAGAGCTTTATGTCTATCCATTTTTCCATCTGGTCCAAACTTTGTTTTGTAAAACCATTTGCATCTGACAAGTTTTCTTCCTTTTGGAAGAGGAACAAGATCCCAAGTATCATTCACCAATAAGGAGTGATATTCTTGATTCATATCTTCATCCCAATCTGGATGACCAGAGGCTTCTTCAAAGGTTTCTAGATTAGGATTTTCTGGAACTTGAGCCAATAAGGAAGAGGATCTTTCAAACTGAGAATGTGTACGTCGTCGATCGACAGGGTCACCTGCAAAATAACCTGTTGTATCCCCAGTAGAGTGGACCCATCTTGGAAGCGGTGGAGTATAAGGAACAATTTCAAGAGGTGGAGGAGGATTTTCATCCTCGCTTTCATAATCTAAACTAGAAGGAATGCTATTAAAAATAGAAGAGAGAGAGAGGTGGCACATATGTCGAATTAGGCTCACAGGCCAAAGGTGGCACGCTCGCTAAACTAGGCTCGGAGGCTGATATATTTTCATCAAATTTTACATCTCTTCTAATGATTATATTTTTAGATTTTGGTTGAAGAAGTCTATATCCTTTGACATCTTCAGAATATCCAACAAAAATGCATTTTTCACTCTTAGTTTCTAAGACTTTATGTTTCGCATCTGGAATATGGGCCCAAGAATTACTTCCAAAAACACAAAAGTGACTTACATCTGGTTTGATTGAGCTCCAAGCTTATTCTGGAGTTATATTCTTTAAAACCTTAGTAGGAGTGTGATTTACTATGTACTTTGCACAGTTAATGGCTTTCGCCCAAAAATTGAGACCAAGTCCTTTAGATTGAAGAATGCAATTAGCCATTTCTTTTAAGGTGTGATTCTTTCGTTCAGCTACACCATTTTGTTGTGGAGTCTATGGAACAGTATGTTGCAATTGAATTTCATGCTCAGTGCAGAAGTTGATAAATTTTTTGTTAACATATTCTCCTCCATTGTTTGTTCTTAACTTAACAATTTGATGTCCAGATTGTTTCTCAACAAAGGCCTTAAAGGCCAAGAACATGTTAAAAACTTCACTCTTGATTTTTCAGAAGTATACCTAAGTGCGTCTGGAAAAATAATCAGTGAAAGTTAAGAATTACTTGCAACCCGAGAAAGAAACAACATGAAGTGGACCACATAAATCACTGTGCACAAGCTGCAAAGGGGCTGAAGCGTGCCGAGAGGCACGTTTGTCAAAACTATCCCGATGATTTTTTCTGAGTACACATCCTGAGTAAACACCATATCGACAAGATACCGTAGGAAGACCTGTCACCATATTTTCCTTACATAGAGTTTGAAGAGAGCGATAGTTTAAGTGACCAAATCGCTCATGCCAAAGTTTTCTCACTTCATCATTATGAGCAACAAAAATGGAGGGAAGAAATGATGACCCAAAGTTTTCAAACTTATACAACCTTGTGGAATCATCAACAATGCTAGTAGCTAAAATATGTTTAGGATCTTTGAGGTCCTTGATTACAACATCATGAGGTGACAATTCTACTATTTTCCCTTCACCTGAATGAGTTATCTGATAAACAGATAGAAGGTTGCATGACAAGGTAGGAACACATAGTACATCATTAAACTGACCATTATCTAGATGAATGGTTCCAGATCCTACAACACTAAGAGATCTATCATCACCAACACAAATATGTTTGGTGTTACAATCATTTAAAGAAGAAAACATGGCTTTATTTTTGGCCATGTGATAAGAAGCTCCAGAATCAATGAGCCACTCATGAGAATGAGAAGAGGAAGATACATTTAATGCATAACAAGATCTTGATGCTTGAAAACCACAAGCATAAAGTTCCGTTCCTAAAGATGAAGGTGGAGAGTGCTCCAAATTGATGTTGTGCTTCTTCATTGCTGCTTCTAAGGCTTCCATCTTCTTAAAACATTTGGAAACTATATGGCCATCACGATTGCAAAAGTTGCAATGTCTAAATGTATTCTTTCCTTTGTTTTTATATGCCTTATCATTTTGGTGAGTTTCTTTTTCAGTTTGCGGCTGAAATTGCTTAAGACCCTTGTTTAGTTTCAGACCATACTTTTTAGGATACTGCTTCTTGGGATTCTTTTGATATGATTGTTGTTGGGCTACTAAGGCTCTCTTAGAATCGTTTCCAAAAGTGATAAGACCAAGGTGTAAGAGATTTTCTTGTTCTCTTATCAAAGAATCATAAAAGGAATCAAAAGAGGGATTCTTGTAGGTGGTTCCTGAAGAAATGATGACTTCTCTAGTGGAATGGAAGGCAGAAAAAAATACTGAGTAAGTAGGGCCAAGCTTAGCAAGAATGCAATAGATGAGGCTACTATCTTCCTTTTTGACCTTACAACCTTCTAAAAGAAGTCTAAGGGTCTTGAATTTGGACAAAAGGTCTTCAATAGAGGAGAAATTATTAGGGTCCAAAGTAAGAAACTCGTTTTCAAGCTGGTGAGCCCTGATTTGATTTTGAATGCCAAAGACAGTATTTAGCTTATCCAGGGCTTCATGAGGGGTGTCAATGTCAAGGATATGAAATCGAAGATCTTGAGCAATGGACATTCCTACCAACCCTCGTGATTAATCTTGTTTATTTTCCCATTTAGCGAATTTATTTTTATCAGAAGGTTTAGTTTCTACCCCTGTGGCTATTTTGTAAATCCCTTTACTTCTAAGTATATCTACCATGTGAGGTAGCCACTGGAAATAATTAGTGATATTAAGAATAATTGGGTATGCACTTTCCATTTTTTTTAAAACCTGAAGCTGAGAAAAGTTGAAACTAACTACTCCAAAGGAAATATCTCGAAAAATTAGGCCATTTAAAAAAAAACGGCTCGAAAAACTGCTTTTGGATGAAGAAGTTATGCCTTTTTGAAAAAACGAGTTGAAGATGTCGAATAGTTGCGGGAACAGGATGAAGTACGACTTTAAAAAAAAAAAATCCACCCCTTTTAACAAAATTTTTTTACAAAAGAAGCTTGAGAAAGGTATTTGAACCCAAGACCTCTATTCTCATAAACTAACCCCTCACCCAGTGAGATAGTAAAAGGATTCTATTATTGTTTGAAAGGAGGAGGGGTTTTTTTTCGTGCCTTTTCCTGCACAAAAAAACATGAAAACCGAGCAAAAAAAAAAACGAAATGTAAGACTTATGGCAGAATGTTATATTTTTGGTTAGCCTTACCTGCAGCTATCAATTTTTTCATTATTTCTGGTTTCCCGAGATCGCACAAAGATGCGGGGAAAGAGCATACGTAGCAAAAAAATCCCTTTTCTGTTTCTAATTTGTCAAGATCGCACGTAGCGCACAAAAAATAGCATACACAGAGAAGGGGGTATAGATCTGGAAAATAAATAAAACCTAAAAACCGAAAATAAACATATGAAATTGAAATACGCAGAACTATTAACAAATATAACTGCAAAACAAATGCTTTATACCTCCATATCTAAATTGTCATAACTTGGGCAATCGGAAACCTTTTCGCATGAAACAAAAGGCATTCCTCACTGTAACAAATGCTCCGAACACAACAGAGTAGTTCTCCAAGCCCAAAAATGTTCAAAAATATTATATCTACAAAATGAAATTTGCATGCAATCAAACCAGCTTCGGATTTTGATCAACAACGGACGCGACCCTCAAAATAGCTCTAATACCATATAGGAATCTACAGGGTAAGTTTCTTAGATCAAGAACCAAATATCACAGCTCACAAATAGATCACAAATCAGTACACCAGTATAATCACGTGGTTAAAACCCTCAAAGAGGGAAACAATCCACGACTTGAGCCAATGCAGCCACTTCAGGCAATTTATTAATATAAAAAGAAAAGTTACATATGTTTCTCTCATAAAGGTTACCAGACAAATGACCCTCCATGCTCTTTAAATAGAGATCATGGATCAATCAGGTGTTAAGCCACGGATCAAGTGTCGTTAATACCGAGGTGAGAGATAACCGTTGGATCACTACAAATCGTGACCGTCGGATTATAAGTTACAAAGAAACACACTTTACCTAACTTTACACTAGACTAAGTGATTCTTAACTATTTCCTATGTGTCGTAATATCCTAACAAAGTAGCTATTAAGCATACTCCAACTATGACACTCCTTTCCAAAACTCCACACAAAATAAGAAATATAATACTTTATAAATATTATTCCCTCTAATTCTCTACAACATGTGTAGAAGAAGCCCGACTTGGTGTAGTCATTTAGGAAAACCCAACAAAGTTTTATATTGGCTCTTAAACACTAAAAGTGTAACAATATACATGAATGGGAAGAGTTTTATATTGAACCAACCCCTATGACTCTGCGCGACTGCCACAGTCACACAACCCAATGACCCTCGGCTTGGTAGGTCGATTCTGAGAATCAGCCTGCCAAGCCCAATGTTGTTGGGCTCGGCTGGCTGGGTGTAATTTTATTTTATGTTTTTTTATTTTAATTTATTTTTTATTTGTTTAAATTTTATTATTTTAAATTATGTTTTCTCACATATATATATATATATATATATATATATATATATATATATATATATATATATATATATATATATATATATATATATATATATATATATATATTATTTTTTTTAATTTAATTTTAATGTTTTTTTTTTTTAATTTGTTTTCCTCGTTTTTAATTTGTTTTTTTTTTTTTTAATTATAAAAAAATTTGGTTTATTTTTTTGTTTTTTTTGTCAATCTCTTTTTGTATTTTTATTTTTAGTTTTTTCTAAATTTTGTTTTTTTTAGGTAATTTTGTTTTTTTGGTATTTTTTTATGTTTCATTTATTTTGTTATTTTTATATTTGTGTTTTTTTTGCCATGTTTTTATATTTGTTTTTTTTCCATGTTTTTTAATTTTTTTATGTTCTAATATATATTATTATATTCTTCTTATTATTTTTTTAAATTTTGTGTTTTTGTTTTTGTTTTTGTTTTTATTTTTCTCAATATTTTTTTTGTCATGTTTTTTTATTGTAAGAAACTTCGTGAGTAGAACTGTGTAATGGATTTAAAATCTGTCTGAAGTTTCACCATCCATCTTCAGATTTAAATTCGTCTGAATTTTCACCATCCATATTCAGGGACCTGAAAGCTTCATGATTTAACATAGATTTTGGTGTGGATTAAAAAGTGGGAAAACACAACTTAAGTAAAAAAAAATAATTCAAATTAAGTTAAATCTAAGTATTTTTCCATGGTTCTTTAATATATCGATAAATACAATATCAAAAATTAAAAAATAAACTGATAATTAAATTGTTTTAAATTTAATTTCCATATAAACTAATAAAACATAAAATAAGTTTAAAAAATGTGTTTTTTTTCAATATAGAAAGTTAGTTTGTTTTTAGAAAGTAAAACACGTGTTTTATTTTCCTATGGAGTGGAATGTCATGTCATGGGAAGAAGGTTATTTGTTTTAAGATAGTAAAGCATGTGTTTTAGTTTCTTATCTTGAGTGGAATGTCGTGGTAGAAAGGTGGTGCATTAACATATAAAGAGCACAACATTATCATGAAAGTTAGATTCAATAATTAAATGTAAATGTGTAAGAGGGAGTAGAGTTAATTGAGTGAAGATGGAATCGTGGCCATGGAAAGAAATCCAAAATCATGGTAAACATGTTACCTAATTTAGAAGAGGGTTATTGGCATGGCCAGGTAGACATGGATACATTTAACTTTAACCAAGATTGACAATGGATACATTTAATTTTGGGAGAGTGATCAGAATTATGACGAAAATCCCACACACATACCGAATTGTAGTGCTTGTACTACTAGTTCCCTCAGATACAACACAATTTTATATGCACGAATACGGTTGATGCCCCAGCGTCCTTTCCAAAAGTGAGTCACGATGCATTTTACAATAAGAAGTGAATAATATAAACCAATGAGAAGTAAGAAAAATAGATTTTAATGATAAAAATTAAATAAATAATAAAAAGAATAAAGTTAAACTTTGTTAAAAGTATACAAATTTTTAAATTATAGTTGAATTAATGTCACATCAATAAGTAATCTAATGCAATATATTTTAGTTAACCTCAAATATATCAAGGGCTAAGAGGGATCAAATATCTTGAGCTGCAAACATTTCCTCAAGTTTTCCACTCAAAGAGATACATGGACTGAGATAGCGTAATCTCTAAAAAGTTAGGGTAAAAATACAAAAAAAAAAAGTTAATCTATTCTTATTGAAGCATCGTGATTTTTCATTAAACTATTATGTTGGTAGGCTCCTCTCTTTCTCTCATTCCCTATTTATTGCCTTTATTTTCTTCTCTTCTTTGTAGGGTTGACGATGAGTCTTGTTTTAGACTCAAAATATAAACAAGAAAAATGAAGATTGTGGATAATCTGAATTATCAACCTCCAAACATTTTTTTTTTAATTGAAGCTAAAAGGAAAAAGTTTATAATTATTTTTGAGATATATCTAAACCCTCTATCCTCGTGACTACTACAAATATTCCCATAGAAATTAAATTAATGTTTTATATAATATAAATAGTATTTGTAAGAACCAACATAGATCCATATTAACTAAGGATGCTACATATCTCAACAAGCAAATTGAAGGGGGGCGAGGGGGAGAGAGCGATGGAGATAGTGACAAAGTTGGAGGGCAGAGAGAGAGAAAGAGATGGGGGGAGAGACAAAGGGAGGTGGGAGATAAATTGAGAGAGAGGACTCAAGAGAGAGAAGGAGAGAGAGATGGAGTTGGAGGGGGAGAGAGAGGGAAGGAAGAAGAAAGACATAGAGGGAGAAAGGTGGTGAGGGAGAGGGAGTGACAAGGGAGAGATAGTGGGAGAGAGGAGAGTGGGAGGGAAGAGAGAGAGAGAAGAGAGAAAGGGAAGAGAGAGAGAGACAAAGAGGAAGAGGGAGGGGGGGAGAGAGAGAGATATGGATAGAGTATGTGCATGTTTGGGGGAGAGATAGAGAGGGAGAATAAGAAAGGGACACATAGATACAAATATAGATATTATCTAGTATTATATAACTAGCCTAGATCCATCTTAACCTCGGATATATAAAGGGATAATAGGGATCAAATGTCTTGAGTTTCTTGAGAGATTGGATCCCTCTCAATCCTTGATAGATCTGGGTTTAAGATGGATCTAGGCTGGTAATGGTTATTGCGCCTAGAGACACTCTACAAACCAATATAAGGTAGATGTGTAGGTGCAATGTAAGAAAGTTTGTAAACATTTTTAAGTGTCGGATTAATATGTTGAATTTATATTAATATAGTGAATTCATAAAATGTAAATAGTTTATAAACCTTTAATAAAAGGTTAAAAGTTAAAATGATATAGGGAGACGTTGTAGTATCCCTGAACAAATTAAAAGTAATAAAAATAATAAAATTCAATTTGTTATATTGTAATTTTGTTTAACAATAACTTATTAGATAAAAAAAATTAATAATATACATATCACATTAAAATATATAACATATAAGTAGTAACTATAACTTAAGACCTAATTTATCTTATACATTAAAATAATGATTTTGTAACCATATTTAAATTTAATTAATAAACACATAAAAACTTTAATACTTACAATAAACCTACCATATAACAATATGTTTAACTATGAATATTCACGCCAACTTTACCACAGATATTATTAGTTGTAAATAAGCTTTGTTACAATACCATGGCTCATCAATACCACATGCCCCAAAATTATCTCTCATTTCACAATCAAAATCATTTGAATTTTATTTATAATATTTTTTAATTAAATCTAAAACCAAAAATATTATAATTAATTTTAGATATATCTAAGCCCTCTATCAAATTAAGATATGTAAGATATAAATAGTAGCTATAAATTACGATTAATTTTACCATATAAATTTAAATAATATTTTTGTAACCACATTTAAATTTCATTAATAAGCACATAAAAACTTAATACTTACAATATAAAAAGACTTTTAAAAATGGATATTCACCCCCACTTTACCATGGATATTATTAATTTTGGGCCAATACCATGGCTCATCAATACCACATGCCCAAAAACCATCTCTCATTTAACAGTCAATATTAGATTAGATTGGTATGAGTATTATAAATATCATAGAAGTGTAAAGTACAACCAAATGTAAAATACAAAATAAAAGAAATTTGAAGTTCAACATGGTAAACAAATTTCTTTGCAATACATTTGGCAGGTAAACAAGTTTGTAATACATTTGATATATTATAAATATATTACGTTGGTAGTGGAATACACATAGTTTATGTTTCCAAACACACATTGTTATTGGTTTGCATAAGTATTTAAACTATTTATCAATGCTATTAAGTTTGATTTAGAATTTACACTTATATCTACAGGGGATATTTGCTCAAATCCCAATTCCATGTTTGATGACATGACTTCATTTTGTCACATTACAACATTGACCTTTTTAGTTTTTGCCTATGAAGGAGTCTAGAAACTGAATTTTCCATTGAATACTATTAGTTTAGCATTAACCAATGCATTTTATAATGTTTAACTTTGAAAAACAAAATTCAATATTATTCAAAAACTATTTTTCAAATATTTGATTGGACCATAACTTGAAGGTCTAATAATAGCTTTTGCACAATATAATGCCATGTAAATAACTTCCTAACATATTTTATCCCATATTTTCTTAATGATGTTATGATATTCATGCATGATTTTTAATTAAATATTTGTTTTCTAATTTTTATTCTTTAGCTTTACAGAAAACCATCCAGAATTAAAATCTTTCAAAATAGTCGTAAATAATATATTTACCATAAGTTACTTTCCACATAATTTAAGCAAGTCTTTGCAGCAAAAAAAATAAAGATAAAAATAAGATCTAAAATAAATATACTCAGTAGGAGTTACTCTTCATTGTTATTCCCACATAATTTAAGCAAGTCTTTGCAGCAAAAAAAGAAAGATAAAAATAAGATGTAAAATAAATATACTCAATAGGAGTTACTATTCATTGTTATTTATGTAAGAGTAAATTTGTAAATAAAATAAGACGTAAAAAAGATAAAAATAAGATGTAAAATAAATATACTCAGTAGGAGTTACTATTCATTGTTATTTATGTAAGAGTAAATTTGTAAATGAAATAAGATGTAAAATAAATATACTCAGTAGGAGTTACTATTCATTGTTATTTATGTAAGAGTAAATTTGTAAATGTGTAGACATTGATTTTCCTATTAACCATTGTTACTAGTGTAAGTTTAATGTTTTATGCAATTTTTCGTAAAACATAATGTCTAACTTCAAAGTGAAACACTAAACTGCAAATGCAACACTTGAAATGAAACACTTGTTTTACATAAATTGTTAATTTTGTATTCAAAACATTTACATATAATCAAAATTTAACTATAATCAATTTAACATCTTTCTCTACAGTATATGCTAATTAATATCCTATAATGTAATTCAAACCTAGGTATAAAATTCAACCTCAAAAAATAATAATCATTTTTTTTTTATTGTGACACAATTATTCATGGCACTATAACTGCAACAATTAGAACAAACATAGGAAAACGAGACTAAACCAGAAGTAATTTGTTAAAATGATAAAATACATATTATATAAAATAAACTTTTAAGTATAAAATTCGACCATAACCTCAAAAAAATAATCGACTTTAATATGAGACAGGTATACATGGCACCCTAACTGCGGCAATTAGGACAACATAAAATTATGGAAAACTAGCCAAGTCAAATTATAAGACTTATTTTTTTTTGGAAAAAGGGCTAAAATATATATTATATAAAACATTATTAGGAAACATATATTAAGATTCAGCAAGTTTATCAATTTCACTTAAAAGTCTCGATAACACGTTAGATATATCCAATTGAAATTGAACGTGAATCCACATGTTTCAGATATTTTATGTAAAACGTCCATCTAATAATAATTGTTGGTTTCCTCTTCTTAAGTATCTTATGAGCAAATACCACAACTAACATGGAGTTGAGACCACTAATTTATAAGAGCACTTCCAAAATTATCAACATACAAAGATAAGGGGCTGGTTGGCTCGACAAATGTTTATTAATAAACTTTAGACCTGAGAAGCTATGTTTGCCTTTATTTTTAAGTCAATTTTATATTTAAATTAGAAATGCATTGATTATGATTCTAAAAATATTAAAGATTTTTTTTTTATTATTATTTAGATTAGGTCATTATATTGTTTGTCATCTATCTCAAAACTTTTAGAGTAAAAAAAGTTGAGAAAGCAACGCATATAACTATTTTTATCAATGAGACTTAATTTGGTAGACTGGGATCTAAAAAATTTTGGGAGCATTTTCAAGCATCAAATGGTTTTTTTTGGAGTAAAACCTTGCCACATTAGCACTGCACATTTTTTTCTATTTTGCACATAGAAACATTTCCAATGGTGCAAGAATTGTCTCAATTAGAGTCCATATGCCAAAGTTATGCTACTCAAAAGTTGACCTTCCATCATAATTTGAGGATGACACATCAACCCCCATTATTCATGGAAAAGGAGATAGTCATGTGATAATGATGAAGAAGGCTTTAGAAGAGTCCATACTATAACTCTAGTTAAGAGTTGAAAGAGTCAAACCTAACCAATAGTAGGCTATCGGGTTGTGTTATAATTATGCCACTAGATGGAAAAGGGGTTTCATTATTTTTTAGTGCATTTTATTCCATATATGAGTGGAGTGGCTGAGATGGAAAGGGAGAGACAACACAAAGTTGATTTGTGAATTTTCGTATCCCACAGGCTATAGGAATTACTTCTTTGTACTTGCATCCATTTTCTATTCAAAGAGAGAGAAAAGCATCCTCACCTTCCAGTTGAGTTTTCTCCCAAAAGGGTTTCCCAGGATATATCTTATGTCAATTGTGGTTTGCAAGTTTTATTTTTTTGCTCTCTATTTGTTGCATAATTAAAAGTTACATGCATATGCAATAAATAGTGAATTATAGATCAAGAAATATAAAGATAAATAAACCCTCATACTGTAAATTTCATATTTTTAAGTATAATTTTATTAGATTTGTTACGATAAATGTCTAGTGGAATATCCACGGTAGTTTAAAAATCATTTGTCTAAGGCCCTAAAACGTGGAATAAAAATATAAAATAAGAAATGTTACCAAGTATAATCATAAAAAGGAAAAACTAAAACTATTTCATCACATGAGAATTACACAACCACCATAAAGGTCATTGTTTTTCCTCTATTATGATGCATGCCAGAATTAAGGTTAATTTAGTATATTTTTCACCATGTCAATGGGATCAGTATGAGGGAATGGATGAACCTTTCATGCCTATAATCAATCTTTCCACTATAGAGAGAAACATCACATCGATGTTGTGACAACCCCTGGTTAAACCCCCTCTATTGTAAACATTGTAACTAATTTTTCATAATGAAAACAAGCATGAGAGTTGGGACAAGGATTCCATAGTTTGAGGAAGGACAATGCTTGGAATTTAAAGGAAACTTGACTATTTTATGACATTTATGGGATGTTGGAATACGTAGAATTAAATGGACTGGTTATGCCATCAGTTTAGTTGAAGAAGAAGAATAGATGAGCCATGCTTGCCTAAGATGAATCCATGTGGAAGAGAGGAAAAAAATTAGAGTGGTGGATTTCGATTGCAAGTAGGGGGGCAACTGAAGTCAACATATGGGAAGTGGAAAGGGATCTATGTCACAATATAATCCTCACAAACACACGAAACAAAACCATCATGACCAAGAGGGGCAACAAGGAATTTACACCCATGCAACCAATATACGGTTGCAACAACACTAGTGGGAGAATTACGGTTTTGAAGAACAATCTTGACAAACGAGAGGGGAATGCAAGGAAGTGTGCGGAAAAAGGTAGGAGGGAATTGGGAAAAAACAAGTGGCGCAAGCAGAGAAATAGATGGAGAACCATCATGTGAAGAAGATCTCTTGTACAAATAAAATAAAAAGAAAGGAACCCGAGAGAAATAGATTGAAAAGGAAGCTTTGAATTTCTGTAAGAAGAAAAAAGAGGAGAGAAATCTTTCGATTGAGCATTGGAACAAGAAAATATCTCAGGTGAGGGGTATTAATCTTTGGATTCGTTAAATGTCTAAAGGGTGGAGATGGTTTAATCTTTGGATTCCCTTGATAGTTGGGGTGGAGACATGCACCTTGGATTCTTGTTAAGGAGTGTTATGAAGTCTCCTTGCTTGTTTTCTAGTTTGATTACAGTGTGTTATGGATTCCAAAGTTTGGATGGAACCATTTTGTGCAAGCTCTTTGAGGATGGAGGTGGGAAGCCTCTATATTCCCTTGTTTGATTAAGGGTGAAGGTGAGAAGCCTTTGGATTCCCTTGTTTGATAGAGGGTGGAGGTGAGAAGCCTTTGGATTCCATAGTTTTGTTGAGGGTAGGGATGAAGAACCTTTGGATTCCCTTGCTTGGCTAGCAGGTAGAGGTTGGAAGGCCTTTGGATTCATTGTTTCTGCCTGTGGAAGTAATAGATAGTGGGAGGAGTTGGTTGACCTCTTGATTCCTTGTTTCGACTAGAAGCGTTGATTGTACCCTTTGAGAAAAATTCCTCAAGATCTGGAGTATGGCTCGGCAGTGATTGGCTGCAAGAAATGCCACAATGCATACCAGTCTAATATTTGGTGTATATTTGAAGTCCCAATCTCAGTTTTCAGGATTCATACTATAAAATAAAAGTATCTCCTTATATTCTTATGCTTTGAATATATATGCATGTTATTGTGTTGATCAGTGACATATTTGATTAATGTTGAGGAATGATGATTCTTGTATGAATGATAAATGTCTAATTCTTGCATGGTTTTGAAATGCATTAATTTCCTATGTTATTTTGAGCATAACTTTTAGTTGAAGGATTGGTATCCAATGGTTATATGATCCAACTATTGTTTCCTAAGTTAGAATGTTGTCTATGTTACTTGTGTATTGATAGATGGATAGATCTATGTTCTATGTAATGTTTTTCCTACCAGGACTTGGTTTAAAAATTTGTAAGCTCGAGAGAGATAGATTTGTTCATATAAATGTATATATACACAACCAAGTCAAGCCAGTACTTACAATTAAGCTCAGGAGAAATATCCCCTTATATATATATACAAGTTGTGGGTCGAGTTAGGCTAAGGCAATATAAGCTCTAGAGGGTCATTTTATGCGTGTGCTACATACTCAATTGTATGCGCTATTAATGTGCAAGAGATAATTCATGGATAAGCTCGGAAGGGATACCAAGGTGCATATATGTGTTTATGCATAGGCACACACACATAGGTGCATCTATGTAGTCATAAGTAGTTAAGGTTTGGGTTGAGTCTATGTAAAGATCAGGAGGGATATATCGACGAGCTTTCATGTATGATCACATATGTTATTGCACAAGAGGCCTTGGGCAAAGGTCAGTGCATTCAACCTTATACTATGCAGGAGATGGAAAATCCTTAAGACTTGGGAGGAATCCCATCAAAATATCCTCTGGGATATATCCCCTTAATGTTCTTATATATTATCTTTCTTTCTTTTTTCATTTTCTTCTTGGGGCCAATCTCAAAAAAATAAGTGATGATCTTCAGTACGACCTCCCTAACCACTAGTCTCTTTTTTTTCGAATAACCAAGCATTTTGATTACACCATAATTTCAGCCCTAGTATTCGAACCTCAACCATTGTTCCAATGAAAGTGAAATTTGTAGGATGGTTTCAACATGATAACCACCCCCGCATCCACATCGGTCTCCTTATGCATCCCCATCTAAAAAACATGTCAGAAAAAAATTGACAAGGGAATTTATAACGGATCTGCAAGGAAAATTTTGTGCACGTAAACCATCATATTCATGAAACATGGCACGAATGGATTAAATAATGTGAACCGTGTGAAGAGGGTGATCCTAAAATTTCATTTGATTTCTATCAATCTATATTCCCCATATGATGAATAATGGAGCAGTCTGTTGAGCCGGATAGTGTGTACTCCACCAGATTCCATAGATGGAAAATCATATCTTGCGTGTATATTCAAGGTCAATAGAACTCGATCCCAAATGGTGTCGACACATCCAAACTAAAAGATAAGTTGCATCACACTTTCTGAATCCACTTTACAAATAGGGAATCTACCTAGCCCAACAAAGCCTCTCTTCCATAAGTTTTTCCAAGTGATGATCCTATTCCTCCATACAAGGCAACCAATTTTTTTTTCTTTGTAGGCATGCACCATTTCCAAAATTTATTGAACTAGCTTATTTTATTTTTCCCCTATATATATAAAATGATATACTTTATACACTTCTGCCAACACAGGGTGACCATGATAAAGTGTGTCATTCCACCAGAGGGAATCAATCTTGTAACTAAGAGATATGATAACAGATTGGAGAAAGGCAGTGTAATCCGACCAAATGTATGCCATCCACCTCTGCATGTCCAAAGTAGCTTCATTATTCTAGGTAGGTAAAATATATAACTGAGTCATAAGATGCTCGAATCTAAGATAGAAAAAATATGCCTTTATCATGGGGGAATTTGAGGATATCAATCAGAAGAAGATGTGAACCCCCCAGTCATGGATGATTTTTATTCCCATTTAAATATGGTTACCACAACCAATATCCAAGGAGATATTATCAAGTAACCACTTTTTTAAATTCATGAAATTATTCCAAATATAAGAAGCATTATGGAAGGATTGCTGGTCTAATTTGTAGAAATCTAGAAAATCCCTGCCTCTTAAATATTTATCTCTTATGATGTCTTGCCAAATACATGTACTAGTCATAGCACACCAAAATCTCTTTATGATGAGAGCCCACCCAAATATATTATTAT
The DNA here is from genome assembly GCA_034641835.2 of Pinus albicaulis. Classification (NCBI taxonomy): domain Eukaryota; kingdom Viridiplantae; phylum Streptophyta; class Pinopsida; order Pinales; family Pinaceae; genus Pinus; species Pinus albicaulis. Next base: position 1,146,600,906 of record CM076574.1, on the reverse strand, counting down.
CTTTGATCCCCCACCCATCGAAATCCTTAAGTGAATAGATATCATCCAGGCTTGCTAAGTGTGGGTTTTTACCCCCTATGGCCCTATACCAAATGAAGTTATCTATGATAGATATGATATTTTTGATAATGCGACCTGGGAGGGTGTATAAATGCATCGAGTATATCAAAATGTTATGGGGAACATACTGTGTGAGACTCACCATTCTTCTACCCAATGATAACAATTTTTGAGCCCATAGAGCAATTTTTGAGCCCATAGAGACAACCTTCTTTCCATTTTATTGATGATCCGTTTCCAATATGTAGTGCCATATCTATTGGGTTTCAACTTGAAGCCTAGATAAGAGAAACCTGGATCGATTGAAGAAGAAGTAACCCCAAAAAATATTATCTATTACAGAAATTGTGCCCATATTGGAGGAGGCATAGATGAGAAAGGATTTTAGTCATTCATGAACAAACTCGAGGTTTCTCCAAAATTTGAGATGATGTGGAAAAGAGGTTGCCATTGAGTTAAAGATACATGTCCAAACAATAGCACATCATCGAAGAACATAATGTGAGTGACTAATACATGTTTGGTGATCTGTAAGCCTATGAAATCACCAATGTATTTATCAGGACTACAAAATTGACCAAGGTGGCGTGAGCCATGATCTAGTCGACCATACCAATAGATATTCCAATCTTGAACAATATCATGCAAAGAAAATATCAATCAACGGTGTCGCATTCCTTGTGCAAGACCAAATTTAAGATAATAACTTCTTCTTTTTGAACATTGATCAATTGAATGCAATCTTGTGCGATGGAAACTACTTCTTATAACTGATGATCATGGAGAAATCCAAATTGTTCCCCATAGTTGTGAGCATAGAGTATATCCTTAAGCCTGGATACAATGATTTTTTACATCAATTTATAGGTTATATTACATAATGAGATAGGGTGATCTTCCTTGAAAGTATTCAGCAGAGAAGAATTTAGAATAAGTGCGATAAAAGTGGCGTTTATTGCTCCAGATACTTGTCTAGAAGATTTGGCTTCCTCCACCATCTCTAAAGATCCTGACCCATAATATCCAAAAAGTGGATGAAAAACTTGATGGTCTAGCCATCCAGGCCAGGACACTTATCCTTAGCGAAATACCATAGGATCTTAGAGACCTCCTCCATTTAGATGTGTTTTTCAATTAAACCATTATCCTCCTCAGTGAACATAACGGGGTATGAATTTATGAAGTCCATCTGATTTTCAATGTTAACCTGCTCACGAGCTCGGAAGAGGAATTCAAAATGTGACATGGCTTTCCTTTGAATATATGCAGTTTGATTTATAATATTACCATTTTCGTTTGTAATTTCCAAAATCATATTTCTATTCTGGTGGTTGGATGCAAATATATGGAATTTTTTTGAATTTTGATCTCTGCATTTTATCCATATTTCCTTTCTTTTAAGCATCCACGCTTGTTCTTGTAATCCTAAAATATACCTCTTTAAATGTGCAAGCTTGGTAAGTCTCATTTGAATCGATGGAGAGAAAATATCACTAGTAAATGGATTAGAGAGTCTATACATGACTTCTTCAATCTCCCATAGCTCCTTCCTGAGGTTGTCTTTTTTGTTGTTTCCTAGCTCTGCACTCTATTTGATATTACATATTTTATGCATGGCAACCTCCATCCAAGAAAGACCCTCGAGAGTATATTCCATAGCCCAAGAATTCAAAATGAGTTGATAGAAGTCTGGTTCAGATAACCATGAATGGTTAAATTTAAAATGAAGCCCTTTCCATATACAATCCCCATGCCATTATAGGAAGACTAGAGCATGGTCTGACATCATATCAGAAGAAATCTAAGAGCGCATATGCCCAAATTGTTTGAGGGGATTTTTGTGGACTAGAAATATGTCCATTCTTTTACCAATGAAAGAAAGTATAGAACGACCAATATTCCAAGTCATAGAGAGGGGTGGGGGTTTGATATCCACTAGGGAGTTCTCCTAAAAAATAATTTTGAAGAAAGAGCTCATTTAATCCAATTTACATCCTACCCCCAACACTCCTCACTAGAAGTGGTGAGATTCAAGTCACCTGCAGTAATAACTGATCCAATTTTCATAATACTGCAAAGGTCCATACATTGCCAAAATTCCAAACAACCATGGTAAGCGGCATATATGTTGATAAGATGAATGAATTGTGGTGAGCGTTGGATGCGTCATGTAAGAAGAATGCCAACAAAAAATTTAAAGGTCGTAAATTCTACACACCTAGGGTCCCAAATGGAAACAAGGCCACTGATTAAACCATTAGAATCAATGGAGACACACCTCCATCCAAGAAAAATGGATAATAAGTAGGATCGAGCCTTTTCCCCAACACACAGAGTTTCCTCTATAAGAATAACCACCGACCCAACATATGAATAACTTGAAGGGAAAATCTCTTGGAGGCATCCCTCAGACCTCGAAGATTTATGGAGGTCCATATCATTTACAAAAGAAAAATTCTTCACATCAGATCTCCCCTCCCGCTTTGAACCACCATGGCATCCCCTCTTTGGTTTCCAAATAGTAACATTCATCACAAAGGAAAGGATGACCAATAGTCCATTTGTAGGATAAGAATGTTTGTGGATGGTGGGTGGAAAGAGGGATAATAAAATTATGCATAAGCATTTCAAGGCCACTCTCAGTTGAATTGACCAGAGAGGAAACAACATGATGGGACAGTGACAGATTGCTAGTATTTTCCGTTGGTGAATTAGGTTCATTTGCAATACTTGGATTGCACGAGAAAAGTTGCTTTTGTGCGGTGGCTTAAGTCAAGTCGGATATAAGGGCAACTTCTATGGAGATAGGGGTCCTATTGGGACAAAGGGTGACAAATCGCAATGCAGGGGTAAGGTAGGACATGAAAGGTTCGAAGATGAGGTGATGATCGAGACTAGATAGTGATGAAGGGCCCTCAATAGTGTTTCTAGAGGGGGAATCATTAGGTGAGACAGTGGATACCATACCAATAAGAGAATATGATAAAGAGGAGGATAAGGGGTTATATGGAGAAGTGGATTGCTCCTTTTCATAGCTCGTGTTAGATGAACAGATCGTCCTTGAATATTCTTTGATGGATCTTTAGCACCATCGTGAATCTCTATGGGAATTGAGCCATCAAATGACCCATATGGTGACATTTCAAACATCTAAAAGACACACCCCAGTAGTCGAGACTCGATATGCTGGTGAACTTGGGAGAATCACCATATGAGATAAATCTCCGTCGATAATCCACCTCCAAATTTAATTTTAATGAGAACCCACACCACCCTTTTTTCCATAACGCATAAACTTCGAAAATCCATGTAGATGAATTTCTCAGTCATATTTCCAATTTTCATGATGGTCAGCTTTGTCCATAGTTATAATGGCAACCCCAGGAGTTTTTCCCATACCATACCCTGACGAGGGATCTTCGTGGAGCCTTCGTGAGAGCGTTGAATTCAACATACCAATTATGAAGGTGTAAAAATCTTCGACAACTCGCCCACGAAGATGTAAGAATGAGTTCAAAATTATCTGTCGGGAATTTTGGTATGCTCTGATGCTATGTCGAGAACATACACGAAACAGAGAAGCACAAAACATTTTACACAGTATGCAGAATTCAAGTCAATGACAGCCCAAAAATACAAAGAGAGACAAAAACAAAGAACAATTCTGTATCATATTCTTTTGCTTTAGCAGGCTTCAACAACATTGTTCGATACATATGAAAACATCCTACTTAATACAAAATGGCAGAACTGACACTTAAATGCATTTCAATGTTGGACAGGTCGAATAACCACAAAATATTCCTTCTACTACAAAAGCCTGATTCTTCATAAAACAGCGCAAAGAGCGTTAAAAGACGTATTTGAAATTATATGGGTTTCGACTTTGAAACCACATCGCATCCGCGCCCTCATCCCAGATCGAATTTCGACGATTTTAACTTTTAACTAGGCGCATACGGGAAAACTTAAGATCTTGCGATTGCGATGTGCGATGGAACTATCGCATCGTAACTTAAAACTTTTAACTTGCGGGCCCTATATTCTGAGCTTTGCGATATGCGATATGCAATCGCATCGCAACTTTAAAAAAATAACTTTGCGGGAGCTTAAAAGGTAAGTTGTAAAATATGAGAAGTGTGAAATGCAAGGCCTAAAAGTTAAATGGTAAAATGTGCGAAGTGTGGTATGTGACGCGCTAAACGGCGAGACGTGCGAAAAGGAGAAAGGTAAGGAATAAGCCGGAAACAACAGTTTGCATGCGATTTTGGTAATGCGGTAAGGTATGATGGGTCCCACCAAATCGCATCAGCAAAGATTTAAGTTTCGGCTAAGCGTTAAGAGGAAAAGCTTAAAACTTGTGGGGTGCGAAGTGCGGGCAAAAGGTAAGTGAATGCGGTGGGTAAGAAATAACACAGAGTAAAGGCTTGGGTACTCTGTTTCTTGATTTTGCATGAAAATGCCTGCGGATTTGAAACTTGGGCTTTGTCCTTCCCTGCAACAAAATTCAATTCAAGTGTGGGTTGCTGCCAGTTTATTCATGGTGGTGGTTGGGAGTATTTCCAACACTCCTCCTTAATCACAACTGCCACCATTAACCATTCCCAAACATTTTTTTAGATAAACAAACTTTTCTGTCCCAATGGCTTTGTGAGGATATTTGCAAATTGTTCCTATGACGTACAATGCTACAACACAATTTCACCATTGTTAACTAATTCCCTTATGAAAGGGTATTTGGCATCAATATTATTTGTTCTCTTGTGGAAAACAAAATTCTTTGACAATGAAATTGCTAAACTGTTATCACGAAAAATTGTGGTTCCTTTATCTTGTTCATGACATAAATCCCTCAGCATCCTTCTCATCCAAAATGCTTGACATACTGCTACTATTTTTGCTACATATTCAACTTCTGTTGTTGATAATGAAATTAGTGGCTTCTTCTTGGAAGCCCATGAAATGGCTCCCAATCCCAAATGAAAAACATACCCTGATGTGCTCTTTTTGTCATCAACACTTCCAGCTCAATCACTTTCAGTGTAACCAGTCAGCTTAAAATCATTAGTTGCGGAGTATAGAACACCATACTCCTTCATCCCATTGACATACTTTAAAATTATTTTGGCTTCTTGCCAATGTGTCTCCTTGGCTGTCTCCATGAATATGGATATCAAACTTACTGCATACATTATATCAAGCCTATTTGCAGTCAAATACATTAGACTGCCAACCATGCTTTTGTACAATGTCAGATTGAAATCCTTGTTGCAATATTCCTTACTCAGCTTCAACCCCATGACAGTTGGAGTTGATCATGGCTTGATGTTATGCATATTGAACCTTTTTAAAATCTCTGCAAGATACTTTTCTTGGGAGATAAAAATTCCCTTTTCTCTTTGCTTCACTTCTATGCCGAAAAAATATCTTAACAATCCCAAGTCAGTCATTTAAAACTCACTTTTCATGATCAGTCATTTAAAACTCACTTTTCATGATTGACAATGGATACATTTAATTTTGGGAGAGTGATCAGAATTATGACGAAAATCCCACACACATACCGAATTGTAGTGCTTGTACTACTAGTTCCCTCAGATACAACACAATTTTATATGGACGAATACGGTTGATTCCCCAGCGTCCTTTCCAAAAGTGAGTCACGATGCATTTTACAATAAGAAGTGAAAAATATAAACCAATGAGAAGTAAGAAAAATATATTTTAATGATAAAAATTAAATAAATAATAAAAAGAATAAAGTTAAACTTTGTTAAAAGTATACAAATTTTTAAATTATAGTTGAATTAATGTCACATCAATAAGTAATCTAATGCAATATATTTTAGTTAACCTCAAATATATCAAGGGCTACGAGGGATCAAATATCTTGAGCTGCAAACATTTCCTCAAGTTTTCCACTCAAAGAGATACATGGACTGAGATAGCGTAATCTCTAAAAAGTTAGGGTAAAAATACAAAAAAAAAGAAGTTAATCTATTCTTATTGAAGCATCGTGATTTTTCATTAAACTATTATGTTGGTAGGCTCCTCTCTTTCTCTCATTCCCTATTTATTGCCTTTATTTTCTTCTCTTCTTTGTAGGGTTAACGATGAGTCTTGTTTTAGACTCAAAATATAAACAAGAAAAATGAAGACTGTGGATAATATGAATTACATACAAAAGAACAATAATAATTTTACCATCATGTTCTTTGATGTAGAGTGTGGGTACATCATGATTGTCCATGAGGTAAGCATAAATCATGATGTACCATGCACGTGGTGCTTGCTTCAGCCCATAAAGAGCTTTCCACATCTTACACACCTCAATGTGTTCTTGGCCTTCTATTTCATAGCCAAGAGGTTGTTCAACATACACCTCCTCTTTCAGCACTCCATTCAAGAATGTTGACTTCATATCCATTTGATAAACTTTCCATTTTTGTTGTGTTGTTATAGATAACATTGTTCGCACGGTCTCCATCCTTGCAACTGGTGCAAAGGTTTCCTCATAGTCTCTTCCTTGTTGCTGCTTGTAGCCTTTGATAACTAGCCTTGCTTTGTTCCTTTCTATATTTCATTCAATGTTGCTCTTGGCCTTATAGACCCATTTCACTCGAATAACTTCTTTTCCTTGTGGGAGGTCCACTAACTCCCATGTGTCATTTCTTTCTATTGCTACTATCTCTTCATTCATTTCCTCAATCCACTTATATTATTTGATTGCATCTTCAAAGTGGATTGGGTCACCTACATGGGAATATAATGCAAATAAAGAATTCAGACCAACACTACTTTTAACTTCGTGTTCATAAATTTCACTTAAATTTTTGAATTTTGGTCCTCTTGTATTTGTTGAAGATGTGCTTGGAGTTGCACTTGAACTCGAGGGAGTTGCTGATCCCTGTGGTGTGCTTGGAAAAGCACTTCCTTGGTTTCTCAACGTTGTTCTATTTCTTTCTTGTGGTGTGCTTTGTTGAGCTTATGTGGGTGGAGGAGGAGTTACTGTTGAGGAATTACTTGCTGCAGTGTATTCCTCTTTATCTTCATGAGACATACATGTCTTCACATTTGTTGTCTTCTCTAAACTTCCATCCCATGCTTCTTCTTCAATGAACTGAACATCTATTTTTATTATTACTTTCTTGGTTGATGGATTATAGAGCTTGAAAGCCTTGGATTCATCACTGTACCCAAGAAATATGCATTTCTCCCCCTTGCTGTCCAACTTCTTCCATAACTGATCCGAGACATGTGCATATGCCAAACATTCAAACACTCTCATGTGAGTGACAAATTTATTTGTTCTAGTCCATGCTTCTTCTGGAACTCTATTCATAACACTTTTGGTTGGACATCTATTTATGATATATGATGCACAAGAGACAGTTTCTACCCAATAATAATTTGGAAAATTCTTTGCCTTCAACATGCTCCTTGCCATTTCCATGATGGTCTTATTCTTTCTTTCTGCAACACCGTTTTTTTGAGGTGTATACCTTGTAGTAAATTGCTTGTGAATTCCATGCTACCTGTAGAAACGTAGGAAGTCTTTGGAAATATATTGTCCACCTCTATCAGTTCTCAACACTTTTATGTAGTGTCCACTTTGCTTCTCAACAAGAGCTTTGTAGTGGCAGAAGCGGTCATACACTTCACTTTTCTGTTTTAGAAAATATACCCATGTCTTCCATGTGTAATCATCTATGAATGTGAAAATATTGTGGTTGCCACCAAATGATGGGGTTTGCATTGGTCCACATAAATTGGAGTGGACAATCTCCAAAGGTGCCTTTTCCCTTATTGAATTTCCTGCTGGAAATGAATCTCTGTGTTGTTTTCCCAAGATGCAACCTTCACATAGGCTATTTGGTTTCTCTATGAGTGGTAATCCCTTTACCATGCATTTTCTATGAAACAAATTCAAACCTTCGAAATTGAGATGACCAAATCTCAAATGCCATAACAAGTTCTCATATTTCACTTCTTCTTGAAATATTTCTTGTGTGACAGTTGCTACAACACCTCCTTCCTTCAAGTTTGATCTCATCTTGAGAGGAAACATTCTATTGCTTGTCATATGCACTTTTGCAATGAGCTGTCTACTTTGAGGTTTATCCATGATTGTGCAAACATCATCTTTAAAAAACACATTGTAGCCCTTTTGCATGAGTTGTCCAATTTTTAGAAGGTTACATTTCAAACCAGGGGCATAATAGACATCTGGCATGAACTTCTTCTCTCCCTTATTTGTCAGAACATCTACTATCCCTTTTCCCATGACAAATAATTTTCCATCAGTCCCTAATGTCACTTCAGATTTTACACTTTCATCTAGATTGGAAAACATTGTTATAATTCTAGTCATATGGTTACTACACCCTTAATCTAAGAACCATATATCTTCTTGTTTTTCTTGTGCTACATTACAAGCTAAAAATAAACTTTCATGGTTTCTGATTTTCTTTTGTAAAATTTACACTTGGTTTACTACCCATGTCATTTTTCATCTTTCTACATTCATTTGCATAATGACCATACTTTTTGCAATAATGACATTGGACTTGAGATTTATCATACCTCTGTCCTCGTGCTTGAACATGGCTTGAGCCTTGGCTTGGATTCTAATTGTTGCCCCTTCCACTTGTGCTTGAAGGGTTGCTTCTTCCACCTTTGTGTGGGCTTCTTCCTCTCCCTCGGTAGTTTGATATTCCTCAACCAAAAGACATTTTTGTCTTAAATGCATGCTCCAATGAGGAGTTTGTTGCTCTGTTCAGTCTGTGCTCATGAGACATTAGTGATGCATGAAGCTCATCCACTAAAAATTTTGAGAGATCATTTGTCTCTTCTATGGCCACAACTATGGCATCAAACCTTGATGGTAGACTTATTAAGACTTTCTCAACTATTCTCCTTTCTTCAAGTGTCTCACCATGAGACCTGCTTTGGGTAACTAACCCAATCACATGTGTAAAGAATGAGTCTATATTATCAGACTCTTACAAAGAGTTTCAAAATCTCTTCTAAGCATTTGAATTTTAGTTGTCTTCACCTTTTCCATGCCTTGATAGGATGTCTGGAGGGTATCCCATGCTTGCTTGGACTTTGTTGCTACTACAACCCTTGGGAAAATACTTTCATGAACTACTTGGAAAATATAGAAGAGGGATTTGGAGTCCTTCTTCTTATTGTCTCTCAAAAAATCTATTTCTGCTTGTGTCAAAGCATCATATGTTGTTGCATCTGTTGGTTCTTGGAAACCATTTTCCACCAGCTCCCAAATATCTTGCGAGGAGAACAGGGCATTCATTGTAATAGCCCAATAATCATAATTCTTCCCATGGAACAGTGTTATTTTTGGATTAGTCAAGCTTGTGCTTGTTGCTGCTATATTCACTATGTAAACAAAAACCTTCTCACTTCTAGAGAATCTGCTTCTCAAAACAACCTTTCAACTCTTCAGTAAAGAACACTTTCTTTCACTAAGAGATTAAACCCACTTTGATACCATGTCGGAAATTATGGTATGCTCTAATTCTATGTTGAGTACATACACGAAACAAAGAAGCAAAAAACAATTTACAGAGTATGCAGAATTCAAATCAATGACAGTACAAAAATTCACAGAGAGACAAAAACAGAGAACAATTTTGTATAATATTCGTCTGTTTCAGCAGGCTTCAACAACATTGTTCGATACATATGAAAACATCCTACTTAATACAAAATGGCAGAGCTGACAATTAAATTCATTTCAACGCTGGACAGGATGGATAACCATAGAATCGTCCTTCTGCTGCAAAAGAAAGCCTGATTATTCATAAAACAACATAGAGAGCGTTAAAAGACGGATTTGAAATTCTATGGGTTTCGACTTTGAAACTGCATCGCATTCATGCCCTCATCGCGAATTGCATTTCGGCGATTTTAACTTTTAATTGGGCGCATACGAGAAAACTTAAGATCTTGCGATTGCGATGTGTGATGGCACTATCACATCACAACTTAAAACTTTTAACTTGCAGGCTCTATCCTTTGAACTTTGCGATATGCGATATGTGATTGCATCGCAACTTAAACAAAACAACTTGCGGGCGCTTAAAAGGTGAGTTGTAAAATATGCGAAGTGTGAAATGCGAGGCCTAAAAGTTAAATGGTAAAATGTGCAAAGTGCGGTATACGATGCACTAAACAGCAGAACGTGCGAACAAGGGAAAGATAAGGAATAAGGCAGAAACAAAGGTTTGCATGTTGTTTTGGTAATGCAGTAGGTATGATGGGTCCCACCAAATCGCATCGGCGGAGATTTAAGTTTCGGCTAAGCGTTAAGAGGAAAAGATTAAAACTTGCAGGGTGCGAAGTGCGGGAAAAAGGTAAGCGAATGCAGTGGGTAAGAAATAACACATAGTAAAGGCTCGGGTACTTTGTTTCTTGATTTTGCGTGAAAACGCCTACGGATTTGAAACTTGGGCTTTGTCCTTCCCTACAAAAAAATTCAATTGAAGTATGGGTTGCTGCCAGTTTATTCATCGCGATGGTTGGGAGTATTTCCAACATTGTCTTGGTGCAAGAAATGGATTCCAAACCATTGGTTCATGAGTGTGTTGATCTTAGGGTTATATTTGAAGATGGGTTTCCAATTTTTTGATACCCACTCCTTCATCTTTGGGTCGCCCATGATGGAGAATTGAAAATGGCCCACTAGAGTCCTCTTTTGTAGACTAATGGCGCAATCCCAAATGATATCTTGTCCAAATCTGAGAAGTTTGACATCAGGAGAGACCTTTGTAACTTTAGCCTTTTTCTTTCGGGACGTTTTTCTTCGACCACCGCTTTCTAGTTGTGAGTGCCTTGCATCTTCAAGAACAAACTGTTGAGAAATGGGTAGAGGGGGCATCAGAATAGAAGAAGGGACACGTGCGTTGTGTACACATTGGTGTGTGCATGTACCATCTCAGTTGCCATGGTGGCCAAGATTAATCCACCGAATTAGGGGATTTAAGTCATGTTTGTTTCATATTAATTGTGCACAGTGATAGAATTGGAAGGGTTAGTCTTAATTTCAATTAGAAGATCGTATATGTAACACTCTTCCATAATGAAAATCTTAAAAAAATGTAGTTCAATTAACAATAGTATATTATCTTTACATTTTGGTTTCAGAAAGAAAAAACCAGTAACTTTTGTGTTAATAGAAGGTTGTTACATATAGCAGATGTTTTTTGGGTGTTAACCTCAAAAATCATCAGAACATGAAAATATTAGCAACAATATTTTTTTGGGTGCAAGTGGATTCCTAAAATGTAGAAGATAGAATTGAAAACACTTCCTCGTGTTGCAGACCATGGTGTCATATTATAGATATCTCTGTGATGAAATTTTTTATCATAGTGTCCCTATGATATCAATTTCTTTTTTTTAATCTAATTATGATGGAGCCCAGCTATAGGCTTGGTAGGTCTTGGTTAGAGATTTATGAAAATTTCATATGAATATAAAATAAGAATTATGGGAAAAAAACTTATATGTATTACAATATATCATATAGATAAACGGCAGACCTCAATTTCTAAGAAGTCGAATTTCTCTTTTGAGAGTTTGCTACTGGAAATAAGTTAAGAAATTAAAGAAGTAACACAGTAGAAGAGGAAAGTAGAATTATTACGGTGCACATGAAGAATGAACTTTCATTGAGTAGTGAACGAAAAAATCAATGAACACTGCTGAGTTATGGATATTTTTACATCTGAAAAAAGAACTTAGATGTTTTACAGAGAGGAAGTTGAATAAGATGGAGTTTGTGTAACTTCATAATTTGATTTTTATAGTTTCTAATATGAGTAGACTTTATATAGAGAGAATAATTCTAATTTCTGGTTCATATTAAATGTATTATGTTTATATATAAATGTTATTATGATTTATAGGCTTGATAATTGGACCAAAGAACTATGCAGAATTCAAAGCATTAAGGCTACTTCTCAAATGTGATTTGGATGTTTTTGGTGATTTAGTTTTTTGTAATGAGTGGGATGCAAGCGAACAACTTGCCTTTGCATGATCAATTACAAGATGTTGCAAACTCATTTGAGTCTTTTTCATTTACTAATGTATTTAGAGAGCAAAATGTAGAAGTAAGTGTTATTTCAAAAGAAGGTCATATGTTTTTGAATCCACTTAATGTCTTTGAAAAAGCCCAAGGAGAGGCAGATATTTATCGAGAGAGTATTTTCTAACATATGGGATTCCTAACCACTTCCCACTTTCTTCAAACCCTAATCATCCAAATCAAAATATAAAATTTAATTTGATATAATTGCTTTTTATTTTTATTTTTAAATCATTTGTAAAAATTATTAGAATCAGATATTGATATACAAACTTCGTAAGACATTTCAAAACACTCTAATAATAATAATAAATAAAAAATCTAATTCTATTCTATTGAATAATAAAAATAAACACCCTCTCAATAATATTCTATTGAATTTGAGTACCGAGCACTTTCACCACAGAATCGTTATTTTCTTCTAAATTTGCACCGAGCACCTATCCACAGTGGAGATGCGGGGAATCGAACCCCGTGCCTCTCGCATGCGAAGCGAGCGCTCTACCATATGAGCTACATCCCCGTTATTAGCAGGATCTTGTATGCATAAGAAGCTCTAAGGGTGGCATCTTTAACATTTATTTACACGCCGACGACGAGTGGTGAAAGGTCCTACCGGGAGTCGAACCCAGGTCGCTGGATTCAAAGTCCAGAGTGCTAACCACTACACCATAGAACCGCATATATAAATACAATTTATATTCTTCGATACAGAGCAGATCATAAGTTTTCTAGGGTTTTCATCTCCACAACTTTTGGATTTAAACCTGCATGATAAATTTCTGGCCACAGACATTACCAGGCCAGACTTCTCTCTGCGTTAACATCTTTTTTACCCCCACGTTTTTTTTAAACCGAAATTTGAATCTGCGACAGCAAAATTATCTGGGTGGCCGGGAGAGGCCTAACATCGCATTGCATTCTGGGATTTTCTTTCTCCGTCTGCAACAGGACGTTGAACACGGATGTACACATAAATTACGCTAGTTGACTCGCATGTTTTCTTGCACCAGAAATGGGAGAGTTATGAAATGCAACGCATGCATGAATACAAAAATGGCCTACTACCAATAAAATTATTCAAAAAACTCAAATATTCTAGTTATGAAAAGACCGTTTATAGTCAATTAGCAATAAATCTTATAAGAATTACATTTCATTTTTTCTCACCCAAGTAAAACTCACACCGATGGCTTGCATTTACATTGAATTGCTGGCCTGATTTCTCGTTACCATAGATCGAGAGGATGATGTGGATTTCTTCATTTTTCTTACTTCGGTCTAAATTTATTTTCCAATTGTTGGGCCCTTATTATTTATGTTAAAATTAGATTATTTTGTAATGGATGATGTGCATGTTCTTAGTGCCTTTCTACTTGATCGGTTAAACTCAACATAGGCTAGAGGAATTAGCTAGATTTGAGTTTCCAGCCTCTTAAAATTTTGGGGTTTTTGTTTTGTTTAAAATTTTTTATTTGGTATTCCAAGAAAATTTGTAGACTTATCACTTGTTATCGAGGAGACTTGGAATCAAGTAAATCAAGTTCTAACTTAGGTGGGGTCCCTATATTGGTTGTCAAAGGACTTCTAGTGTGTGACGTCCACTATTTGACTTAGTCTAATGGGCTTAAAGTTATGAGTTGCCAACTCTTGCAAGGTTTCTTGAGGGATGTGATTCGACTAATTGAATTGAAGGGTCTATCGGAGGTGGAAAAAAATTGGGACATGGGAGTATCTAGTGGCCTTTTGTAGATCTAACCCACCAACTTGATTTTTAGTGTTGATTCTTGTTCTTCTTAGACCCTCTAGGACAATGACTTGCAATGTTTCATGTTCCAAAACAATCCCTTCATCAAAATGAAATCCTCTGATAATATTATTTACTCAGAACCCTTCACTAAAATCCATTTTTATGTATATCCAATCATGTTATGACATTTTGTTTCCAAAAAGAAAAATGGAACTTTCCAAAACCTAATCTTATAACTTGAAGGGAGGATAGACTCCAAAAGTATAAAGCTAGGTTTGGAATTCGCACCTAGACAAGAGAGAAAAAAAATTGGTTAATGTATTGACTGAGGGAGACTAGGGCTTCATGCACAAACTATAATTTCCCCAAAATCATGACCTTGAATTAAGAATGAAATCCTTATTTTCAACAATGTCAAACTCAAGAATAACGAAACCATTCGCATAAGGGTGGATGAAGACTTCTTTTTTCATCCTAAGAATCCAATAATTTAAGATTTGTCTATGAAAAAATGCTAACTAGAGCCAAAAAAAAGGTTGAAACAAAAGGCCAAACTTAGGTCAAAAAGAGCCTCCACTTCTCCCTTGGATTTAGGACCTATGGCTTCAAACTTCATTTTCATAGGGATTCCTTTTTAGGAATTTTTAACATCAATTGTAATGTGCTCATGTTGGAAGCATGGTGGTCACTCTAGAGGGAGATTTTGCTTTGACATGTGTATATGGTCATTTTTCTAAAGAATTAATTTTTAATGTTTATGAAGGAACATACCTCTTTTTTAATATAGATGCAATATGTGTGTAAGTATCTAATTGGTCCCTTCAACAACATAAGGTTAAATGGTTACCAACATTGTCTCCAATTTTGGATGATTGTGCTTGAAATTGGTGGAAGAAGATTTTTCATAGAGAGCAAGGTATTAGGTAAACTAAGTTGAAGATGTATAATGTAGTGTTGAAATTATTATTTGGTTTTCACATAAAATTTAATTTTTTTTTGGGTTAATGGAGTATAATTCAATGTTACATGAGTAAATACATTGTATGCTTAGGTTTTTCCTCATACACTTATGCATGAACAAGAAGATGTTTGAATATCTATTAGTGGAACATTATGATTCACATTAATTAGGATTTTCATTGCATCTCGTGCATGTGTACAGATTGCTGCTTTGCAAGCTAAGTTGCAGCCGGAAACCCCTCCTGAGGTATGCGCCCAGAGAGTTGCGCTAGTCACAGAAGCTATAAACACCATTACAACACAAATTGCTCAGGGCGCCGAATTGTTTGAGACATTTATGCAGTTTTGGTCTATGGTGCAGTGCGACCCTCTTCTGTGCGAGTTTACCCAAGAACTGCACCAGAAGGAAGAAGAATTCGAGCAAATGGAGACTACAATGCCAACTCTGATCCCAGCCCAACAGCTGGCACGTTTGCGAGCCAACCAAGTGCTCAGGGATGACCTGGAGGGGATTTGCCATAAGAAGAAGGTTCTGAGTGACCATCTTAAGCCATGGACCGATGAAACCCTCAAGTTATCCCAGGACTTGGATGCCATGATTAAACAGCTGAATCAGACACTGAAGAGTGTCACCGCTGCCACAGAAGGCCCAACTTCACAAAAGTTGGTGGAAATTGCGCAGAACGCTACCACACAGAGCGAAGGAGTGTTTCCCCCTCTGGTCGATGTAATCAAG
This sequence comes from Pinus albicaulis, assembly GCA_034641835.2. Lineage (NCBI taxonomy): Eukaryota > Viridiplantae > Streptophyta > Pinopsida > Pinales > Pinaceae > Pinus > Pinus albicaulis. Next base: position 1,146,585,288 of record CM076574.1, on the reverse strand, counting down.
CAGCCCCAGGCGAAGATGCAAACCCCACGGCCGCTGTGACTCAGGACGAGTCACAAGATTGTGTTGGGGGCCTGTTGGAACAAGGTCCCCTAGCTGCGTTTTTGATATATATTTTGTAGTAATTAGTCTAGCGCAGGGGCTTTGGGGTGGGTCAAAGCCCCCAATGTATTGTAATGGGTCACTAGCACATTTGGCCCAATTTCCGACGGCCAAAACGTCTCTCTTGCGACACATAGGCGTCCCAAGAACGACACTTTGAGGCGGGGAAAAATGTGGTTAGCCATTACGTCGCAATTCCGACACTTCAATAAAACCTCAAAAGAGCGACACATTTTTCGACATTCCAGACGGTCATCGCTCTTCCAACATTAGCCATATCATCGCTCTTCCAACTTTATGAAAGCGTCGCTCTACCAACACTATTAAAAGCGTCGTCGTACCGACGTTATACAAAGCATCGCTCTAGCAACGGGGGGAAACATCGTATTTACCGACGCTCGTCCATCGAAAGAGAAATTTAAAAAAAAATTGCCAAGTGTCGCTATAGCGACGGGTGGAAACGTCGCATTATCGACGCTCGTCTGTCGAAAAAGAAATTTTAAAAAATTTGCAAATGTCGATATAGCGACAGGTCAAAACATCGCTCTTCCAAACAAAGCATCACTCTAGCCACGGGGGGAAACGTCGCTCCTCTGACGACAGGGAATTTTAGAAAAAAACTAAGTGTCGCTCTTCCAACGAAAACAAAAAAATATTTAAAGAAAAATTATTTAAATATCGGTGTGAAGGATTTTTAACGGACCTATAAGGATTTGTATTAAGGGATTTTTTTTGGACATGTCATGGTTTTATTACATACTTTTGATAGCTCTTTTTGGAACCTATTGTTGATTCATGACACCTTCTTGCAAGACCGGTGGAACTATAGTTCAGATCTGTATATCTCTCTTCAAACTCAGACTTTAAGTACCGTATAGTTGAGACCTAATCACTCTTTTAACTAACTTATAGTTTGGGATTGTGACAACTATACCTCAAAGTCGTTGATATGCTAATTGTTTATTTTCAGATGCGTGGTGGCTTAGTTGCAGATTGATTGCTGAATGGTTTTGGAGACTTTCATTTGAGCCTATTTTATCTATCTTCATTCTTACACTTCTTATTTTCAATATTTCTCTCTAACTTGTGATAACATCAAAATAGCGACCTCCTTTTAGTAATGTTATGGACCTGTGAGTAATGTTTTGGAACTTGAAGAAGCATCCTAGAGCATTTGTTTGCAGACTTATTGAAGAGCCTAGATTTGACCACAATTTTGGATTGACAATGTACTGCATACATTAAAGGCGCAATGTATTTCAGAATTTGGAGATGACAATTGCAGATAAAACTGAAGTTATATAGCATGGAAAAGGAGCAAGAATTGCGGTAAGTCTAAGGTTATACAACAGATAATTGGATGCGGAAAATTTTGATATTGGATAGCATAGAAAGAAGCAGATTCAAGACAGAATTAAGTGCGGACCTATCTGAGGTTACTCAGAGTTTATATTTGGATGTAAAGGACAGCATTTAAGTAAAGAAAAGATTGCAAATTGTGAAGTTGTGCAGATAAGATCACGGATAGGTGTTGGATGGATGCAGTGAGAATATCTCTAAGGTTGAAGAATCTAAGAAAGGGTTTTGTTAAAGGCAAAGACTGTGTTTGTAAGAAGATAGACTAGTGAGGAAGGTAAATCAGAGATTTACCTTCCTAACCATATTACAAGATATTCAAGAAAAATCTATTCTGTACAAGTACTTTGATAATTGACTTGATGAAGAATTAACTAAGAAGACATAAGCAAGCTTACAAGTAATTACCTGGAAGAGAATTTTGAATTGATCACAAGACCTTCGAATTGTCAACATGGTATCAGAGCTAGAGTACGAAAAACAAAGAAAGGGCATTTAAAGATACAAGTCCATGAATTGACAGTAAGACAATGCAGACACTGAAATAATTTCGATGCAATTTTCAGTGATACATATTCTCAACAAAAGACCAGTCACAACTATTCATAAACAGGTCAACTTATTATAGATGGCAACAATTATATATACCCTAGTAAACTGTGCATAACAGAGACAAAAGACAGTTCGGATTAGTCTGAAGATTTCAGATAAGCTCTGTAATTTAGTGCGAGATAGGACACTGATTCGTTGAGAAATAATACATTACATTTAGTCAGAGTCTAGCCAATTTGATTATTAAATTGTGCGGCCTGACTAGAGGTTGGCCAGTGCCTCAAAATTCCAAATTCATTTAGTCTTTCAATCTTCAATTTGATAAATGATTGTAAGTTATCTAGGTACTAAGTTGGTTCAATTTTTAAATGCTTAACAATGCTTAAACCCAATAAAATGCAAGCATGCCAAGTTTAGTTGAGCTATTTTCTATGAATAACGTAATAATTATTTGGATGTAGAGGAACAAAAAATTAAACCCAAGAAAATGTAAACAGTATGAAAATGCCAATTTTCTTTGAGTTGTTTTCTACAAATAACATAATAATGATTTGAATATATATAAACAAACATAAACCCAAGAAAATGAAAACATCAAACAACATGAAAATGCTTAAAGCCAACATCTATGCCAAGTTAGCTTTGAGTTTTTCTCTGTTTGACTAAAATAATGATTTTAATTTGTTTAAATGGGAACATTAACATAGATACTTGGAGAGGAAATGTTACAGTTTTCCCATCCCGTAATACTCTCACGATCCTGATTTGCTACAAACATATTCAAAATATGCAGCAGCCTCCGATCAAAAACAAAAAATTCCTTTGCTATGCTATCCAAAGTAACCTTACAATTTAGTAGCTGTAATGACTGTGATTACCATCTACTGGGACCAATTACCAAGTTGATAGGACAATGAATCACTCACTTGAAATATAAAGATGTTTAAAGAATATTATTAGAGCCAGAAGAAAGGAGATCAATGGAAGTAGAAGCCACGGGTTTATACATAAAGATGTTGCACCATTCGTAATAGGTGTCATGGGGCTCAAACCAGTCGATGTCCCAGTGGGAATAGTGCCATTGAGAATTGACATACCACCACTGTAATAAATATAGTTCAATAATATCAGCAATGATAAAACTGGAACTTCAAGATATGGTTTCAACTTGATAATAATTTAAAAAATAAATAAATATTTAAAAAAAATTATTTAAATAAATCCCGCATGGATAACAATTGTAAAACAAAGGTGGTTTATGAAGTATTACCTGCACAAAAAGCATGGCCAAAAGAGACGTTGCTTTTGGAGTGCAATTCCTTGGGTTGATGTGATAGCATCCTCCCTCACTCCGGTACTATAATCATTGGCACTATCTATGCCATGCCTTGTGGGATCTCTCTATGTTGTGGCTGTTATCTATTGGATATAATTACAAGCTATTACCACAGTGGCAGATTCCTATGGTGGGATTTTGTTCAGTGTTAATACTTACTCTTCACCTTTAGAAAACTGAAGAAAAAAAAACTTAAACGTCACTCTCAGCTAGGCTGACTAATTACTAACTCTCCAGTCACTAGAGAACCCAAAACTACTAATTGTTAACAGCCAACACAAAATTAAAAAACATTGCAGGAAGAAGTTTGGTTTTTCATTGAAGAAAGCATGAGAGCAGTAACAGAAGAGAGGAGCAGCCTTACTGAATCTGGATGTTGATGTCATTGTTGGATATATTTGAAACTTGATATGAAGAATCTACAGATTGCCATCTATTACTGAAATTGCAACTTGTCAATAGGTAATATTTTTTATGTATTTTATTTTTTATTTAAATTTCCTTTCTTGTTTCTGTCATTCTTGTTGTTTCCTACACATATCTATTCCAACTTTCTGGAAATATCTGACCCAGTTGTTTCTATTTCTGGAGACCCATTTTCTGTTTCCAATTATTGGTGACAAATAGCACATCAAAGAGAAAAGACTGTAATTTCAAATGCATACTTAACAAATAATGAAAGAGGCATAATGCTTTTACCTATTTACAATGACTTCATATTGCTCCTCTCTTTGACTCCCACCAATCAATTCCCCAACTTGTGAAGAATACACGAGCTTAAGTTATGTCCATACAATGAGGATAAAGCTGCAACCATATGCTTAGTCTTATTATCATTAACCAGCTTCAATGTGCTCCTTGGAGAAACCAATTCCGCTCATACACAGTTTATATCCAGAAATAAACAAGAAAAACCAATTAATCACTAGTAAAAAATGATGAAATTAATGACTAGGTGACTAAAAAAGTTAGTCACCGCAATTATTTAAAGTGAATTACTACTAAATTTGAGCAATTTCAAGTGACCGAACTAAAAATGACTAACTTAAATGACTAATTTAGTCTAGAGATAAAATATACGACTAGATAATAAATGACTAAACTAAAAACGACTAACTTAAATGTCTAATTTAGTCCAGGACTGAAATATATGACTAGATAATAAGTAACAAAATAAAAAATGATTAACGAAAATGAACACTATAGTCAAAGAATAAAAATATGCCCAACTAACTAGTGCAACAAGTATATGATTTGTAATTTATGCTAGTCATTTTTAATTGTGTCACTTTGGATTTATGCTAGTCATTTTTAATTAATTCCGAGGCATCTTTAGGTCTCGACTTGATATGTATAACTAGTAGAAAATGAGAAATTAGTGACTAAAAAATTTAGTCACTGCAACTTTTCCAAGTGAAATACTACAAAAAATGAGCAATTAAGTGACCCAACTAAAAAGCGACTAACATAAATGAATAATTTAGTCTTGGGCTAAAATATACGACTAGATAATAAGAAATACAACTAAAAATGACTAATGTGACTAATTTAAACTAAATTATGACTAGCTTCTAATAGTGTGTTAATGAGTTCTAAGTGAATTTTACGGAAAACAATGGACTACCTACAACTACTTGAGTTTATTGATAACATTATTCATAAATTTGAAAATATTGATAACATTATTCATACATTTGAAGATATTTTCCACCTCTTTAAGGATTAGTAGATATTACCTTTATGTGCAAACCTCATGTCCCCTTTCCCTCTTTATATGAGCATACTTGCTTATATTAAGGAGTTCTTCAATAATTTTTATTCATGCCATCATGCCAAAATGATCACTCTATAGGTTTTCTAAATCATTAGAAATAGCCTACATCGTTTTACTCAAAAATTAAAATTAAAATTAAAATAAAATGAATCTCAACATTGGCAACATGCTCAAATAAAAAAAATAACTTCAATAATAACAACATAACTTACTAAATCTAAAATTAACATATTAAAATTTACTTTCCCCCCGATCATTAATATATTAAAATTTACTTTCCCCCTACTCCTTTTCTTTAATGATCAATATATAAATTTTCAAAATCATTAAATATAACTTATTTTTTTTCTTTAATAATCGATATGTGGGTTTTCAAAATTATTACTCCATATAACTTACATCTTTTTACTCAAAAATTAAAATTAAAATTTAAAAAAAAAAATCTAAAATTAACCCAAATGTTAACAACATTTTCAACTAGACAAAAAATAACCTCAATAATATCACCGTAACCTACCATGGCAATTGACAAGCCTATTAAAATTGACTTTCCCGCTATTTTTTTCCTTTGGTTATCACGTCATTTTTTTTTCCTTTGGTTCTCACGCTAGGAGAGAGTTCGATTCTCTTTGGATTCCACTGCAATTGACATTTTGGGACATTTTCGGATTAGCCTATTAAAATTGGCTTTCCCGCTAATTTTTTTCCTTTCCTTTGGTTCTCACACTGGGAGAGAGTTCGATTCTCTTTGGATTCACTGCAATTGACATTTTGGGACATTTTCGAATTAGCCTATTAAAATTGGCTTTCCCGCTAATTTTTTCCTTTGTTTCTCACATTTGGGAGAGAGTTCGATAGTCTTTGGATTCCACTACAAGATGAGAGGAGTTTCAATGCTCTTTCTACATTGGATTATGCTGCAAAATTCAGGACAAAGGGATTCGACTGCAGAATTCAAGAGTTTCAGAGACAGTTGGATACTCTTTGGATTCGGTTGCAAGAGGAGAGGACTTTCGATGCTTTTTCTACATTGGATTCCACTGCAAAATTCAACAGGAGGAAGGGATTTCACTGCCAAATTCGGGAGGAAGGTATGGATCGATTGTTCAACATGGAAAAAGTTTCAGAGAGAAAGGAAGGTGAGAAGGACGATGCTATGAACAATGGACAAGGTTCAAAACCTCGAAAAGGAAGGTGAGAAGGGTGGTGCTAACAACAATGGGAAGTCTTGTGAATTTGAAATAACGGGGAAGAAGGTGATTCCAAAGAACAATGATTTTGTCATAATACATCAAATCGATCTGATGAACTTTGAAAAACATTTGAGCAAGGTATGGACAAAATTGTCACTCCAGGCACATTTAGGACTCTTAAAATGTAAAGCTTATAGTATCTATAATGCATGATGTTCTTGATGCAATGCCAGGTGATTTTAATTTTTTCCTTCTGTGATAATTGGAAGGAAAGGGAGCACATCTTCTTTGAATGCTAGAACCTACAAAATTCTTATTTTTATTCTCAAATTGACATTAAAGGATAAAACAGGACTCTATTTTTCCTTGTTGATAGAGCGGCCCAAACTATGCTTGAATTTGGATGGTATTGATAAATTGTTTAGCTTCTCCTAATATGAATATGACATCCCCATCCCCATCAGGTGAGACTTCATTCTCTTGCTTCTTTGATAATATTTCTCAAAGTATCTGCGAGAATGATAATAAAGTGGGGACAAAAGGCAACTATGTCTTGATCCTCTTAATGCTTTGTCAAAATTGGAATGTTGTTCATTTCAAATCCCTCCTTCAAATGACTCAAAGTGAACTTAAAACCACTTGAAATTCCCCTAATTTCAATTATGTAATTACATATATAATATAGTGAATTCAAAGGGTATGGGGCTAACCCTTTTGGGAGTTAAGTACTTCGCTAACTCATACCCTAGATCTTAGGCCTGTGGATTAATTGAAATGGCGATAGAATGTGGTATAAGAGCCGAACCACTATAATATGTATGTATGTCCAGGGAGGGTTGAACGAGTAGCTACCGGCATCATAAATAAGAATGAGATCCACGTGTTGTCCTCTTGATCAATCTTAGGGTGTGGTTTTCCTACTACCAGAAGTACACATGAAGCAATTGAGATGCATTCAAAAGCCCAGTTCACCACACTCATTGAATCCAAAAGCTTGAATTTTTTCTATGAGAAAGTCCCAATTAGCCTTACCATATAATGAAATCAAGGAAAATTCATAATATATTTATACTCAACGGTTCTCCATTTTTTTTACTTGGATAATGAATATTTATATTGCCATAAAGTCAACATAGTTGAATCAGCATCTGTGATAAGTTATTTACCTTTCTAAGGTTATTTTTCCTACCTCTTTTTATCAATTTGTTTCTCAAAATGTACAAAACTCAACGCTAACTGAGTTTTATTATCACTGTGCATACAACTTTCAAACATGCTTGTATATGCCCAACATGAAAATGCTTTGATCTTGGAAAGTTCCAACGGTTGCCTTCTAACTTCTTTGGATGTCCATGGCATGATGGTGAGGAATCCATCACTCTGCTTTCTCATACCACTTCATATTGATATTGAATGAAGGAAATCTAGAGGTTTATACCTCTAATCTCTGTCTTGGTTACCTTTCCGTTAATGAATTCCATCTACCCAATTTGTGTCTAGCACCTCTCCCAGCCTTTTCCCTACATGAGCAATCCTCGCCTTGCAGTGGATTTATTAATCTCATCTTTGTAAGAGAGGTGTTTCACATTTCTAGAAATTCCATCATTAAGGAGGCGAGGGGAAAATTAAGGCCCTTCACTTCCTTAATCACATTGTTAATCTTAATAAGCTCAAGGCTCGATTCTCTGACAATGACTTGGTTGGCTAGCCAATCCAAAAACTTATTATGTGACTTCTTTTTGTGTGAGAACTTGGAACTTAGAAGGAAACCTCTATTCATTGTAAAGCCCTCATAATCTAGCATATGTTACCATCAATGAACCAGTTATTGACTTTTTCTGTCTTGTCCAAGATGTTAATTAGAAATTTGGAGTCTGTCTTATTTTTCAATCCTTTGGAATCCTTAAGATTTGATTAGGGTTATACCCTCAACTAAGGAGGCTTCTACCTCTGGTAAGGCTTCTTATTTCTTTGTTTGACTTCCCATAATTTTTTTTCCCTGTAACAAAACATCTCACCCTCCAACATGTAGAAAGGGTAAGATATTCTTCAGGGCTCAAGACTATTCAACAAGAAGGCTTGAAGCCATTGCAACAATACACTTGATATGAGCTCATCATATCACTTGTGCGAATTGAACCTGGGCGAGGAGGATAGAAATCATTCCTCCTAACCACCCAAAATAAACCCAATTTACATTTGACTTCATATAATATGAAGTTTTTAATACATTTCTATAATTTCTTGATAACCTATGATTTCCATGTGGGGCTGGTCATTTTCAAATTAGCTCCTAAATTCATTGTTTCAAAGGGGAAACAATTATAAACATTTCAATCCATGATGCCCATACCTATTTTTCAAAAAAACTTTGTGTCAGGATGTAATCATAGGTGTCTTCATCCCTTTAACATCCATTAGACCTGTTTGGGCACTGTACACTTATTCTCTTCACATTTTCTTGTGTAATTATTTTTCCCTTTCACTGTTATCCACTAAAATGCTGCAACTTTGGGCCATATTCCTAGGTTCCATATTTTCTTCCAGGCTTTAATCTAAGAATCTGATTCTCTTCTAATAGAACCATGCCATATCCTTCTTTAAGTGAGTAGGATCCTCTTGATGTGGGATTTCAACATAAGCCATCTTATTCGCTTTGGAATTTAGTGATTCTAAATCATAGAGCCTCCTTGATTGCCTTTGCCTCATCAGTTCGGAGTCGAGACATTTGTTGGTAATGTTAAAGGATGTTTCCATTTGATTTTAGCGATAGAACCCAAATAGTTTGTTGGGACTGATCCAATAATCCTTTGTTTTGGTTCACCCCAAATTGACCTGATTCTGTCCAAAGCTTGGATGCTTCTGAGAGGCTAGTGTCCAACCCATGCATACTCCCAAAAGTCTTCATTTTCTCCATGTTGGACATCTTGGGAAATCCAACTACTTGTTAAACTTTTTTGGATCATATTATTCCTTATGCTTAATCCTTTAAGGACATCATCATTTCAAGACTCCCACAAGGTGGACAAGTTCCCTATTCCCAATGTATCTTTTTTCCTTAAAATTTTGACATAAAGACCATTTTTTTTCAGAGTTGAAGCATGTTTACCTGTCTTCTTACCCTTGCTTCTCATTCCCATCTAGGCTTAATTATTTTTTTCCAACCTATCAGGTGCCACTTTTTCTCCTTTAATGCCTCTTGTCATGAGAAAGTTTTATTAACTTTATCCCTCTCCAAGGGAATTGATCTTGGGGTCAACAGATTGGAATTTTAGAAGATGGACACAGTTGATAACTATTAGATAAGGTTAATCTATTTTCCAGAGAGAAACACATGGAGCTTTATGTATCGTTCTTATTATCCCTGCTTCTCATTCCAATTTAGGCATAACTATTTGTTTCCAACCTATCATATGGAATTTTTTCTCCTTTGATTCCTCTTGTCATGAGAAAGTTTTATTAACTTTATCCCTCTCTAAGAGCACTAATCTTAGGGTCAGCAAATTGGAATTTTAGAAGAAGGGGATAGTGGATAAGTTAACTATTGGATAAAATATGAAGGGCGGTGCAACAAGTGTATCAACCACATAGTATTATGAAAGAACTCTTCAACCACCATCCAACTTCCAATATGAATGAAACAAGGTTCCCCCTATGGATTAATTGCCCATGTTGACCTACGACTCCATATGGTTCCTTTGTTGAGGGACAAGATACTTTAATCTTTCTCAATTGTAGTTCCTAAAATTACTTATATTTGGAGGTCAAAGGTGGATTTCATTAGATTTTAGAGGTGATGATTCTCATTCCTAGGGCGTTTTTATTGCAAGACTCAAGTCTAGCCATATCAGATTGACTAAGAATATAGACAAGCTCATATGATCAAAGAACCCTTCTGGGGCTTATAACCCAAAAGCTAGATATATCGTTATTAGTTTAGATGGGGAGAAGAGGAATCATTTGTGGTGGAGGAGAGTTTGGATATTTAAATATCCCTCAAAGGCTTGAATTTTATGTGGTTTGCACTAAACAAAAATACTTGACTTGGTATAATATTCTGAGAAGGAATAGAGCAAGACTCGATAGGTGCAGTTTATGCAAGGTATGTGAAAATACCAATAAACATCTTATCATGGACTGTAACTACACTATGCAAGTTTAGAGGGAGAATAAACATTTGACTAGGTTGAAAAATATATGAATTGGTGGCACAATTGAAAATGGTCTAAGAGGTTGGTGTCATAACTCTTCAGTGAAGGATTACAAAGAACTTCCCTGGATCCTAGCTTGGGTATTTAGCAAGCTAGGAATGTAAACTTATTTAAAGATAGGAAAACTCTTCCTATTCAATGTTCTTTTCCTATTTGATGTGGTCTCAATTCTTTAAAATAATTTTCCTCAGACAAGAGCACCTAAGACTCCTATGAAAATTGTTGTAGAAGTGGGTAAGGATGGTGCATGGGCATATTTTGATGATGACCCTCAGTTCTATGGAGTAGGTAGAAGTGTTTTATATAGTGAATCTCATAACATTAACTTTAGAGTTGGATTGGGGCATCAAACCAATTATCATGTTCAGCTAATGGCTCTAAGACTTATCAAAAATAAAAATAGGGCGTGGACTAGTTGTGGTCCATGCAGTGATGATATAGTCCTGGGTTCCCATTGCTATTACATTATATGGTGATGAATCCTTTGAAACCAACTTCATTTCACCATTAGGAGTAAATTATTTACTATAAAAATATCAATATAACAATGAATGAGAGCAGAGTAGAAAGACAAATAAATTACAATAAAAGAGATAACATATTGTTGCAGGTTACCTATTGCTGCAATGGATAAAATGCATAATGTAACAGAGGCATACAAGGTATTGAGACCATAGGTAGCCAATTCATCCCTTAAGAATACACCCTAAAAATGTGTGCAGAATGGTCAACTTGGCCATTGTAAGTTACAACAAACTCTAGAAAATGGAGTGACCTTAAATAATGTGCTAAGGTGCCAGGTTGCCAGCTAGGGGAGCACTCCTTCGATCTAGGTGATTCATCGCTCATCATAAATGCAAACCAATTATAAGCTCAAAATAGCAAAGGCAGTTAAGGCTCTTTCTCAAATGACCCAACTATCTCTCCATACTCTCACCCATATCAGTATTAGTAAGTCAACATATCCCCAATAGGTTAGGGTGAGATATCTCATACTCTCCAAGGAAGTAGCCAATTCACCCCTTAAGAATACACACTAAAAATGTGTGCAGGATTGTCAACATGGCCATTGTAAGTTACAACAAGCTCTATAAAATGGAGTGACCTTAAAAAATGTGCTAAGGTGCCATCTAGAGCAGGACTTTTTTGATCTAGGTTATTCATCACTCATCATAAATGCAAACCAATTACAATCTCAAAATAGAAAAGGCAGTTAAGGCTCTTTCTCCAATGACCCAGCTATCTCTCCAAGAATAGGAAACAATGGTTAAGGGGCAATAAATAAACTTAGGTTACTATAACTAACCCCCCCCCTCCCCCCCACCCCCATAAATGAATCAACCTCAAAATACAAAATAAAAAATAAAAAAATTACATTTGTTAGGAAATGAAGCAACCTAGGATTGTGTGCCAAGTGGAATCCCCTTTGAAACATACCTCTTGACCATGGCAAGGAGCTTCACTCTACACAATTAAGCCTAACATCTTTTAGGCCATAAAACACTTCTTTAGAATAGATCCCTCTTTGTACAAACAAATCAGATGAAGGTGAACACAAGGAATAATACACTACTTGTTGTTTGTTTCTTTTTACACTTAACTCTTTCTTAACTTGATGAGTATCACATTGGATAAGGGGATATACTAACTAATGAAAATGGCTTCCATTTTCTGTTCTATAATAGCAACAGTCTTATGCCAAATAGGCCTCAAAACCTTGCATCAGAGCACCAGCTAAGACTACCCATCATATAGCATAATAGCTCTAGAGGGAAATTTTCCTATCATGAATAAACCACACCATGAGGAAATACTTATGTGTTGTTTTATATTCATAGGAGTATATATCGTGTTTTGCTGTAAAATTATATATATCATTTTTTGTTTTAAAAGGTGTTTGCTGATAGATAGTCAAGGTCACTATCATCGTATGTTTCCTTGACACTTGAATTCCAACCATAAAATGTTTGTTCTTTGGAAATTCCAAAATCTACCATGGTTGCTCTCATAAGATGTTTTAACAATATATTGGCAGAATTAATGCTACGATGCACAACTGGTGGTACAACCCCATAAAATGGTAAAATACTTAATTTTAGTTGATCAACTGCTACATGCTACCCAAAAAAACTTGAATTTGGACCCATTTCAAGAGTCATTCAGACCTGTAGATACAATTATCTAGCATGATAGAAACAAGTCTCAGAGTGCATGCTTGGCTGCTCCATCAAAGGCATTACGTCAAGCCCGAAAAGAAGTCATTTTTTCATGTTCATCTTCCATATTTGATGCCATTAAAAGCCTCTGAAAAATCTCAGCCTAGGCTCCACCTCCAAGTTTCACATCCTAATCACTGCACCACTAGAATGAATGCCCCAAATCAATACAACCTACACATACTTGGTGGTCAAATATTAGGAGTCTAGCTTAGCTTCAGGCATGGTTTCTAGAATCATTTTAGAATGTTTGAGAGTGTTGACCAAAGTTGTCTTTGATGTTAATAAGATGGCAAGCACTATTGAAGCATGTCATAGATATTTGACTATATGATGCCCTAGAAAAACCTAATGGTTAAAATACCCTTGTTATATATGCCCCTATCTATATGATGACAAGCCCTAGATCCTTTTGATGTACTAGTCTTTGTTGAAGAATTGTCCTAATCTTGAAAACCTTAAGAAAGATGCCTTAGGCTGCTGGTATATGGGCTAGTTTAATGTTGAATAGTTAACTGAAAAGGGACCACTGTGGACCGAAATCAAAGGTTGTTTTGACCATTGTATCTTCTGAAAAAAAGGAGTTGTTTTGAGTTGTTTAGGCCTGTTTTTGAAGGACTAATTGAAAACTATTTTTTTGTGGAATATTGAGCTCCAAAGGCAAACCTTATTATAGTTTCAAGATTTTCTTCATATCAGAAATTGAAGGCCAAAATCAGATCAGTCAAAGGATTTTAGTGAGACCTGCTCTAGGCTTGTGCAAGCTAGTATGGAAGAACAAAATTAATGGTTGATTTAGCTCAGAAAAAGGAATATATTTGAAAACAAATTTAAAGAGAAGACTTAAGCTAGCTTGGTTTGTCTTAAAGGACAGACTTGAGGACTACCTGAAGCACACACAGTGTTAGCAGAAGAGAAATAAGTGTATAAATGAGTTTCACAACAGAAAAACATAAGTGTGACAACAGTAGTAACATGAGCCTACTACGGTGGAAATTGCGGACACTCAAAAACTTGTAAATCCACCATCATCTAATGACTAAAATAAATTCAATAATAAGCATGCACAAGACGAAACCTTCAAAATGCAAATTTTAATACATTTGTTGAACAGGTCGACTAAATGTCAGGTCGGCTCTCTAGCACTTAAGTCGGCTCTTAAGGCAACCAACATGTCCTTTCATTGTGGAAAACAGCTATAAATACCAAAGTAACCTCGTCACTCCTAGTCAAGAAAAACTCGGTCAAGGAAGTACAAAAAAAAGTTCAGTAAAGAGGAAAGGTGTTTGGGTTATATCTTGTGAGCTAAATTTAACTTTTGTTACATTCCTTATCTCAGACCTTCGAAGACAGTAATTTTGGCTCTGTAATACTGAGATTCTCGGCCCTTGTGGAATCTCTAACACTTGGCCTATGGAAGTACTAAAATACAAAAACCTGTAACTCTGTTCCTCAGACTTGTAGCACAGTTACAGACCTATTGATCACATAACTGGCCTAATAAAGGCCTGAAATCTCAGACCTGCAGCTCTCAACTCCTCTGTAGCTCGGGTCTGTAACCAAAATTTATTACCCTCTATGGAATTCGGCCTATCAATCATTTCAGGACTTCATTTGACCTTTTGAATGTGGATAGGGCTCTAATTTGTTGAAACTAGGCTCAGAATTTGGAACTATCCTCATATCAGAAGCAGATCCTCCTTTGGTGAAGTAAGACCTTAAATTTTTATACCAGATTCCCTTTTGTAAGAGTACAGATCTCATATTAGTGGCAGATCTGAAGACACCGCAGTGAAGCAGTTCTTGAACCTTTTAAGAGGTGTTGGAGACATTGTTTTTGTTTGGGCATATTGAACTTGGAGACATTGTTGGTGACTCTTGAAGCACTTAAAGACATTTGTTAAACAGAACAGACCCTGTGATCATCCTTGGAGAAAACCTTGATAGGCATTCTAGAAGCAGATCTTGCAAACTGAAACTGACCTTAGAAGATACCTTGAAGAGTGTTGAAACAAATTATTGAAGATGTCCTGTGGAGAAGTATCTTTGGAGTCTTTTTGGTGCAGTGAAGATGGATTGCTTGAAATATTTGTAGTTTGATCATCCCTTGTGATAGCAAAGAAAATTCTTTTAGTTTGTGTTGGAGATAGCCCTTGACTTGTGATATAGTAACCTTGTTAAGGTCATATTGAAGTAGTCTTTGGAAGCAGTTGTTAAAGTTCAGACCTAAGAAACCCTAATTGTAACAACATTTTTGAAGTGCCCAAATGAAGTAACCTTGAATAAGATTCCTTGTGTAGATGAAGAGTCATGGAGACACCTTTTGGTGCTAAGCTAATGTTAACTTGCATTCCTTGAGCATAGTGAAGAAGATCCCTTGTAGGCTTAGAAGTGTTTATGCCAATCAAATTTCCTGAAATATCAAGAAGAGGACCTCCAATGGTCCTTTACCATCTGTCTGAAGCACATTGTGTATTAGATGGCCAGTTGCAGCTGAACTTATCTACCTGGAAAGCTCACTAATGATAATAGTCATCAAGGTGTGATCCAAACCAAATGGATTCCCAATTGCATACACTTTTTGTCCTACAAAAAGATTTGCAGAAATTTCAACTGCCATGGGTATCAATTTATCTTTTGGTGCATTCATCCATAGCACTACAACATCGTTATCTTGATCATGTCCAACTACCTCTGTGACTTGTGTTGACTGAACATCAATAGTTACTCTCAAATATAACAAGAAATTCCTGTCCTAATATTCTTTAGAAATATCTAAAACTATCTATAATAGTGCTCACTTACCACTTGTAGATTTCATGAATCAGTTTGGAAAGGGTCTCATTAGTAAGATCCAAGATAAGCAGGTGGGAGAACTTTAATTCTGACTGTAAGTTTATTTCAAAATAACACATGAAAATGCACCAAAATGCATGTCTAGACTCTTTATAAGTTATAACTACTCATTTGAGAAGCATGCCTCAAAAATGCTTATGAAATTTGGGATATTGCATCAAAAGGTTGATTGCCAACATCATCTCTACTTTAAGTAGATATAGTTGGATGAAAGAGAATTTTGATAGCATTGATGCTAAAGTAATAGGGTTGGTTCCTCCAGCTGACAAAAGGAATTTTGGCACTACGAACTTTGGCTACTACTTGGGATATTTACACATTGTTGTTGCAGGGACATGAAAGCCATCATTTGGTTGAACACTTTTGTACTCTCCTTGATTGTAAGTTTTTTACTCTCCTTGATTGTAAGTTAGATATCCTACAAACCATCTAATATGGTTAGCCTCCTTTCAGGTAAGGATGGAATTCCTTAACCTTTATAACGATGTTTACAATTTGGGGACTGTTGTAGCTCCTGAAATAGTATCTTGGTTTGGTACCTGATGTGGATCTCATGTTTGAGTGTATGGATAGGTCCATGATTAGAAGATCATAATATGATTTGGGCAAGAAATCACCACCTTCTTTGCTTTGGTATTGTAGCAATGAATATCACTTTGACATTCCTTTTGCAAATTTTCCTCCAAACAACTCCTAAGGCCTCCTCAAGCTGCCCGTTAAACTTATCCACATAATAGTCATCACTTTGACCCAATACTTGACAAACTCTCGCTCCAAGTTTTCTACCCAATCACTGTGGAAACTATCACTGGTTTAGGGCATATAACCATGAGATATGCCCCCCCTCATTGACTTCCACATGCTGCCCTATCACGATTTACAACTGATCCACAAGTTAGGATCCAACATCTACAAGAATGCACTGAAATACATACCTTAAGCTCACTGTTTTGAGGTCTCCTTCATTGTCGCAATCTAGGCCTGGTTAGGGCATCACACAGTCCATTCTTCTAGCCTTCAATTCTGCCCAGAATTTCTCTAGATGAAAGTGGCTACCCTTTGGAAGTACCCTCCTCCTCAACGTTGTTGTCCTGGGCATGAACCAACCCTAACACTGCCGTACGCAACTCTGTTTAGGTTGGTTTAGGCCTGTGGCCTTCCCACAACAGCCATTTAGGGATGCAATTGTCTATTCCAAGGGCCTAAACACCCTAACATACCCTAAAACATACAAAAATTATCCCCTCTGCCTCGACCCTCTAGAACAGCAAATCGACCTTCATAACAGTCACCAAGAGTGCCCTGAACTACCCTCTTCTCCACGCTGTCAGCCCTCTTATGTCTATGGCCCAAAACATAAGTTTTCTTCTCCTCCATTTGTGATGGAAATGACAAGAGTATTGAAAATATTCACAAGTGTAGGCCTCTTATAACATGAGAGGTAACAAGCCTCCTATAACATGAGAGGTAACAAGCCAGAGGGCCAAAATTCTCCAAGTGCAGCCTGCTTGGGTGCAGTCTTCTACTGGATTAATTCTCACGCCATATGATGGGTAACAGGGTCCACCAATCATGCATTTATTTATTGGTTGGGGATGCCCACCAGCTTGGGAGGATATGTTGTCATTTTCCTACCAAATATGTGATATGTGCACCCACACATGGGGACACCTACCCTGATAATTACTCATACATACATCAGAAATGACATGTGACAATTTCTGTAAGAGTCTTAGACTCAAGTATTCATAGATAACTATGTTAGATGAAATGATTTTATGATTTTATGTGCTCTATTTCTATCACTGATAAATGCTATAGTCCATTCTCATGTATGCATGAGAATTTTTTTAATCCTTGTCTCTTTTATCTTAGATGGGACTTAATTGCATTAAGGATGTGTCCCACCCCTAAAGGATGCATCCATGGATGGATCAATCAGTGGATCTATGCTCACTGTCAGTCCCCCCTGAATGGATCAGACCACCATCTTATGCAAAATGAAAGTGGGTTGGCTTAGACTTTAGTGTTTCCCTATCCATGAGGTACAAGGAAACTATTAGGGACATCTCGTTTTCTTTTGGGATGTTACCCACATCCCAAAAAATTGGTGATGTAAATGCTCCTGAAGATGGGTAGATGTCCCTCAACTATCTGAGGAATGTCTAGTTTCCACTTGTCAAAATTAGTTCCTCTTAAGTGCGCTTGATGAAAAGTGGAAACAAATCTAGCATTCCCTTGGGTGCGCTAGCATGGTATACAGAGGAAGGAAAGAAAGCAGTGGTGTTACTATTAGAGCTATCAGTAAATAAAAAATATTGGCAACAAATCTAACATTAGAGTTGTCCACTTTCACTGCATAAGGCCCATTGAAGAAATACTTTATATTTATCAACATATGAGGCCACCTTCATTGCATAAGGCCCATTGAATAGTTAGTTAACAATCACTCATTGTAAAAAGGATCAACTTTGTTAATAAGGCCCAAAATAGCTAGTAGGCTCTCAATATAAGTGGGCCCATAGATAGATAACATTTTCTATGGATAGTTATATATTAAGTAGAAGGATACGTAATGTTTTGTCAAGAATTATGTATGTATTTGGAGAATTCCTCTTGGAGGTTTCCCCCTTTAAGTGGAAAGTAAACATAGCTCTCTATTTTTTATCATCAAATAGATCTTTCTTAGGGTTTATTTCTCTTTTCTCTTGTGTTCTTGGGTTCTGCTCTACATTTATGTGATTTATATAAATTGTGGAGTTAATTACACTACAAGGGTGGTGGTTCTTGAGTACATTCTTTCGGATTCACAAGTTTCAGATATTTTTACAAAGCCCCTAGCAAATGCAAAGTTTAAGATGATGAGGGAGAGACTAGGTTTGGTGGAGAACACTTTCCTTGCAAAGAAAGAATTTATAGTTTTTATCTATTTCTCAATTAGCTCTCTAACACTGATGGCATATCAATAGGACTGATTTATACCATGTAATGATATGCTCCAGCAGATCCATCTTCCTAGTTTCCTATGTGCAACAAATAGAGAGCAAAGTGATGGTTGGACACTAATTTGTTGTGGAAGGAAAGTGGCAATGATATAGAGAGAGAAAGTGAGGGCACATGCATGCTTCCAATTTGCATATACCAGACTCATCCTTGTCCCAAATTTGGAACTATTTTTCAGATTTAGCATTCCAAATAGCTAGAGTTTGCTTTTACCAATTGTAGCATGTAATATCCCCAAATAGGGATAATAGAAAAATAACAATATTTCCAAAACTTGGGCACAGAAAAATCTGAAAATTCATTGGTATATAAAAAATTCTACACTAAACCCAGATTTATATTCAAATCATTGATATAATTTTTTTGCTAAAAGAAGTAAATTTCTAAATATTTATGAACTTAGAAAAAGTACAACAAATCCCTTTATTTCTGCCCAGAAATTCCAGAAATGAAATACAATGACTTTCTTTTAATTTTTCTGAGTGAAAATAGAATTAAGTATGTACATTTAAACACAAAGTACCTCAGACACTATTTTTTAAACCCTAGTCATCCTCTTGAATGTTCAAAAATATTAGAGTTGTCATTTGTGTGAATACAAATTTTTTGGTTTCTTATGATTAATCATTAACCTATAAATCTAACAAATCTGTATATGCCCATTACTTCAATAGTTTTGCAAGTAGTAGATGGTATTGGTTGCATATTGTTTAGTTGTCATTTATCATTTGTCTCATTTGATTGTACGTCTTTTGTAGGTTTTTGGCCATGTTTTTCTTGTAATAACGTTTTTGGACATTTTTTCCTGCTGGTGCACTTTCTGGAGGTTTCTATGACACACGAACCAGCTTAGAGGCACCAAAAGTTTCAGCATTTTGGGTAGCAATTTCAGAAAATGAGAATAAAAGTTCTTCCAATGTTTCTGTGAAGAATAATGTTGCAAATATTGGTGATGCTGCCTGCTGCCAAGGTAGTTGTCAACAAGAAGAAGAAAAAGAGCATATGTTGCAGGCCCCACTGGTGATTTATATAATGCTTATAAGGTTCAAGAGGAGGAGGAAGATGTGAACCTTGGTCATGGTATTTTGTAGGTTTTTGGCCATGTTGTTGGACATTGTTGAATTACTTGGAAATTCTCAAGCACTTGCAAGTCATGTAGGAGAGGCTGATGCATTAGCAAGCACTGCAAGAGGTCTTGAAAGGCATCCAAGTGGGAATTATCTAATTGAACGTCATGGGAGAAATATGGCCAGTTTGGATGATGATAGATGGGCCAAGCCGGTGGATGCTTTTGCTGCTGGCTGTGATATGCAGATGGATGCAGGTCTAAGTGGTTCCTCTTCTGTGTTTCAACTTGGTCAAATTTATAATGCTGGCTTTGCAAGAAATACTTGTGCAACACAAATGAGTATGAGTGGCATCCTTCCCGGAGGGCCTTATGTGCAAGCACCATTTCCACAAGTTGGACTAGTGATAAATAATTTTGATGCTGATAGGTGGAAGCATGATTTTGGTTCGCAGAAGGTTTTGATTCCTCCTCCATAGCCTTCTCTACCCACAATTCATAAATCAGAGAACTGATATGAAGTGGGCAAGGTTTCTGATGAGGATTAGTTGAAAAAATGACAAATTAAATCCATCCTTAATAAATTAATGCCCCAAAACTTTGAAAAACTTTTTGAATAGGTCAAAGAACTGAAAATTGACTTTGCATCATGTCTTCATGGTATAATATCTCAAATATTTGACAAAGCCTTGATGGAGACGACTTTTTGTGAAATGTATGCAAAATTCTGTTTTCAGCCTACTGCAGGATTACCAGAATTTTATGAAGATAATGAGAAGGTTGTTTTCAAGCGATTTCTTTTGAACAAATGTCAGGAAGAATTTGAAAAAGATGAAAGAGAAAAGGCAGAGGCTAAGAAAGAAGAAGAGGATGGTGAAAAAAGCCTTTCAGTAGAAGAAATACGAGAGAAGAAGGTTGTAGCACAACGATGAATGCTAGGAAATATAAGATTTATTGGTGAGCTTTATAAAGAAATTATGTTGACCGAAGGAATTATGCATGCATTCATCAGGAAATTAATTGGTGAATTTCAACATGAAGAGGACAAAAATGTTGAAGCTTTGTGCAAACTGATGAGCACTATTGGTCATATGATTTACCATTCAAAGGCCAAGGAACATATTGATGCTTATTTTGATAAGATGACAAAAATGTCCAATACCCAAGGGCTTCCCTCTAGGCTGAGGTTCATGTTGAAGGATTTGATTGATCTGATGAGGAATGGATGCAAAACAAAGGTGGAAGGTTGAGGGCCACAAGAAAATAGAGGAAGTGCATTGGGATGCTATGCAATAACTACTTGGACAGGGAGGCCGCTCTCGAGGTACCAATATGGGACATGTAGGTCGAAGACTTGTGACACCACTTGATCATGTTGTGAGAGGACCTGCGATGCCACCTTACATGGAACGTGCACAAATGGGTTCATTTCCACATATGGGTGGGATTAAAGGGCCACAACCCCATATGGGATCACGTGACTATGGATTCACCAGTCAAGATGCTTAGACTGTGGATTGGGCTCAATTTGAAAATCGGTCTATGCCAAGCCCTTCAACACACAGAGCTTCTGATGATGGCCACTTGACTCTTGGTCCTAAGGGAGGTCTTGGAAAGGGAATAGGAGGGAGGGCTCAACCTTTGCCATATGCTAAGAGTGCTCTAGCAGATATTCCACCATTCACATCTCCGAGTAATAGACGAATAGGTGTATGTCTGATTTCAGGTTGCAGTTCTAACCGGATGTCAGTTGGTATGAGAGATGAAATTTTGACAAGGAATTATGCTGCAAAAAAACCTTTATTTGAAAAATCACGTGTCTAGGAAATAAATGTTTTGGATAATGACAGAAGAGAGTTTAAGAATTCATACTCATTAGGTGACGGAGGTGGGAAGATTTCAAATGTTGAATTTCAACAAGTGACAAGGTTGTGTCAATCATGGAAAAAACAAAGTGGTTGAAATAAGGGTCAAACCATGCTGCCAATAGGAAAATAAAACTACGCAAAGAAGGGGTGGGCGACATTTTGGTTGGAAAAAAAGGATCTACCAACATCACCTCGAAGAAGCATGTATTTTCGAGAGTAGTTTTCTAGGAGAGGTGGGAAGGTATTGTCAAAAGTAATTGGTGGAAGAACTGTGGCCTGCACGCAAGCCTGCACTAAAAAAAAACAAAACCACAAGAAGCATAAGGTGGCAACTCACTAAGAAGGAAGCAACACGTGCGAGACTAGTCGACACCACTCATCCGTTGAGAAATCGTGAGGGAAAGGACACACAAATGACCGATAGAAGGGTAGTTTTCAACATAATTAGTTTGTGGATCGAGGGGTGCTATCAGAGCTAGCTAGACATGAGTCAGTGCAGATTTAGTAGCCACCACACATGTGGTTGAGTATCCTAGTTGAAGTCACAGTGACGTGTTATCAAGCACAATATGATCGAGAATTGGAGCAACTACAATTGACAAGCTGGGAAGTGCATAGATCGTAGTCATAGGTAAGCAGGTGGACTGTTGGGTCGGGTGCAAGAGCTTGTGTCAAACTTCTTGCGCCTACATCCAAAATAGTCTTGCCTTCAAAATGGCGCACATTCTCAAATATAGTTTTTTAATAAGCATACATCCTCACGTGTCACATTTGGGAAAAGAGTTGTAGGGAATCTCCACAATTCTCTTACTGTCCATGTCTTTCCTTGTACCAAATCACCAACATTTGTGCATATCCTTTACTAAATAGCCAATCTTTTCTCTCTTCAAAATTTCATAGTTATAATGAACAATTTCCTCAGGATGGTGTTTATCAACGAACTTTGCCTCATGAGAAGGTGTCTCATCTCGAGGAGCAATTTTCTCATCAACATACCATTTTGAGGGAATTTATAAAGAGGATGATAGAATAAATTTAAGAGCGATAGTTAAAGATGACTTCATATTTCCCCAGTTTTGTAAGTGAGGCGGGTAATGAGGCATTGATGGATCAAATATCAAAGGAATAATTACAAAAAATTTTGCACTGTTTCCAAAAGTATAAGAACCCTCAGCCACTTCGCAGGACAATATAATTCTTCTAAGGGTTCTATGACTTCCTTCAAACATAGCAACTAAGAATTGCTGACAAATTAAAATACACATGTAGGATTTGGGAGCTTTCAATTCAACATTTAAGGCTTTAATCCCAAAAAATAGGCAAGAATGAGATGATTTCAGACCCATATCACTATGTAATTACATCTACAAAATCATTGCAAAAATTAGTGCATGTAGGGTAAAAATCCACTAAGTTGATTTTGTGTCATTAGAATAAATTTTCATCCTTCCTGGGAAACAAATCCATTATGTAATAGGAGTAGCCCAAGAAGGAATTTATAACATCAAACCAAAAAATTACAAGAAATTTTAGTGATTTTGTCTTTCCAAGGCATATGATAGAGAAAACTGGCTTTATTTAGGGCTACTCATCCATATAGGGTTCAATGTGCAATTGGTTAACTAGATAATGAATTTTCTTTCCTCAATATTTTTGCAATTCTAATTAATGGCTCAATCTATTCTTCTATCATTCCTACAAGAGACCATGGGTAGGTATGACTAATGGCTCCTTTTCTATTTTTTACTATACAGTAGGTGGTCTCAACAGAGTTGTAACATAAACAAATTAGATTCAAATTTTATAGATATAAAAGATAAAAACAAATGTCAAAGTCTTTGTTTGATTGTTACTTAACTCTGTTGTGGGCATGTTACATGAAATGTGATTGGAAAAAGGATAGGGAAACAATGCATATTACGTCTTGGATATGGTTCATTCACTATTAGATATCGCTTAGCCACTTGAGCCACCGACTTTGGAAATGTTGCTAGTAGGAATTCCTATGGTTTTTAATGTTGTGATTATTTCACCTCATGGTTATTTTGGGCAAGAAATTTTTTTAGGAATGCCAGACACGACATTGGTGGACAGGCAAACAAATATTTTATAATTGCAATTTCCATTCCATGATATCCTCTCTTTATTGTTTGATTGTATTTTGGATGTTTCTTTTGATTTTGTTTTGTCTTTTAACTATGAAATTGAAAATACTTAGTATCATGTTCATTTAAACAAAAACCAAAGCTTGAAGATGAAATTAGTATTACACTATATTGATTGGAATCCTTATAGCTATTTTGTGTTAAAATATTTTCATGACTATCAGAAAAGATTACTTTCATGTTGTTATTTGAGTACATGTTGTCTATGTACTTGACTAAGTTCATGTGTTAGAAAATGAAATTTTGTGAATAAAATGACAAGGATTAAACATCACACCTCATATTATTTGTTTTCACAAATTATCTACAGCTTGAGATTTTTAGCATATAACTTAGTTGACATGATTTTTCCTAAGATTTCCTTGAAATTTGAATACTAAGTTACTAAGGTGTTCTTTTCTATATATGGTGAAATTTTCTTTGATTTGTTTATACAGGTTATTTGGCCACATTATAGTGGCCATTATCGCCCCAATGAAGAAAATTTGTTCGAGTTTCTTACTTGTATGGGGAAAAATGGCTTTGACATTGTTGATGTTGAGGTATATGTCGTATAAAATATTTATAGTCTAATTTAGTTTATATTCTAGTGTTCATTGTCTTTCATGTCTTACACTCTACATTATATATTCTTTTGTTTTTAGAAAATGAACCCATTATTGATGGTAAGAAGCGGGAATTGAAAAAAGATGGGAGTAATAACATTGGAGCGACAAATGCAAAAAGAGAGAGAGGAGAACTGGTCTTGTGATACCCTTAGATCCAATATCCCACATAAGACACACATATAAAGATTGACGGTCAAGTCTTCCGAGTTTGTGAATTCCCCTACAATGCCTTGACAACACAATGATAATGTTTTGAAGTGATGAAACATCATTTTGTGTGTAAATTGTAGTCCAACCAACATTAAGTTGGAAACCCATATTGTAATACTTTAACATTTCATATAATATAATTTATATGGTTGAAATTATTTATAGTTGCATTTGATATTGTTTAGTATTCTAATTAACATATGCAACTTTGTGTTTTCATATTAGATGAACATGCACATTGTATGACATTTTTAAATCATACTAATTAATTTATGTTGACTAATAATAAACACAAAATCAATTTGAAACTACTAAATTAGTAGTTTATAGTGATTAATGATGAACACAAATAAAGTGAATATACGACTAAATTAGTCATTTATAATGATTATTAATTAAAGTAAATGAAATGAATATAAACTACTAAATTAGTCGTTTATATAATGAATATGAAACTACCAAAAAAAGATAAATGACTACTGCAAATGATAAATTTGTGATTACAAATGACGACTAAATTTTGCATATATACGACTATTAGTAGCTAATTTACAGTATCTTATAACACGACCGAAATGTAGTCATATTTCTTCGGTCATTAATTGGTTTCAAAATATGACTAAAACTTACATATATATGACTATTAGTAGCTAATTTACAGTATCTTATAACATGACCAAAATTTTGGTCATATTTCTATGGACATGTTGTGACCAGCAACAACCCCCCTTTTATTTAATATTAGTAATAATACTAAATAAATGGGGACCCTTAGTTAAAAAATCCAAAAAATCAATTAGGATTTGTTTTCCTTTTCAAATAAAACTTTCTATCATAAACTTAGAGAAATCCCTTAGAAAGAACATTAAGAAACACTTAAGTTTATGGTAGATTACAATAAAATTATTCTTTAAACAAAATAGCGCATCCATCGCAAAATGGTATATATCTTTTATGAAATTGAAAATGCGATTTTGCGATTTTGCGATAATGCGATCTCAAAAAAGCCTATACAATAAACATATTGGTCGCAGATCGCATAGCGCACAAAACATAAATGTTAAATGAATACCTTTTGCGCTATTTACAATTTTGCGCTTTTGCAAGATTTGCGATATGCGCTTTTGTGCTATTGCACAATTTGTGCTTTTGCGCTATTTTACATAACTGCGATGGTTTCATTTTGCAATATTGCGATATTGCGACATTGCGATATTGCGCAGCAAATCGCAGATCGCAATGTCGCAGATTCATGTAGGCGCGTTGTTCAAAGGAAATCTTCCCATATATCAATATCTGTTATGCGCTTTAATGATTAGATTAAATGATTGGATTGACAATTAATGGTAAATGAGATTTTGTTTTGATTGAAATTCATTTCACGTTAAAATAATATATTTCATCCGCCTTTGCATTTAAAACAGTCTCATCACCTTTCTCATGCCATTACTCTCATTTAACTCGTAAAATGCAGGCACGAAGGAGCAAACGTCTATACAAAGCTTTCACAGAACATTATGGGTAAGAAGGAGAAGAGCTCAAATTCTGAAAACAAAGAAATGGATTCACTATATGCAGACACCGCTTGCAATAAGGATGTCGGTATATCCACTTGGGAAGGAATGTATAATTTGCTGGAGGAAGAAAATCCTGTGGTATTAAAAGTTACGGCTACAGCAGGTTCTAGTAATACGTCTGAAGCAACCCTCAAAGAACTGGCTTGTTCATTTCTGCATAGTATAGCGGAAAGGCCAAGGATTCTCCCATATACGGACATGGTGAAATGGGTGCTGGATAGCACCGATATTTTAGACAGACAATTCAGAACTCTAGCTCAAGAGCTAATCGGGTCATTCACCACGGAATATTTGAGACTAATGTATAAGTTGCCGGAACCTCAGGCGACTTACAATAAACAATTCATGGAAGATTTTTCCAGAGAACATGCAAATTTGTCAGAATGCACAAAGGAGTGGACCAAAAGAAGTGAACCATTGAAGAAAAACAAACAAGGTATGTACAGCACGGGTTCACTTACCTCTCCTTATTGTTTCACTGCTGCCATGTTATGCAGGCTTTTTGGAAAGCCTGACATAAATATGATCTTACCTGAATGTCTCCCTTTGTTGAATGCGGCCGTTAATTCTACAATTGTAGACTGGGCCAAAATCCTATCTGATAATTTGACCACTGCTATTTTTCACTACCAGTCCAAACGAAATGTTTCTCAACAGGTCTATCCGCATTTTTATTTATCTGCTTATGTCATGGACGCTATCTGTTATGTCTCTAAATTCCCTGTGATGGGTTGGCAATGGACTATCCACGATCCTTTGCCTATTCATGTGTACCATAAAGAACTATGGGAGTCTAAGTTTGTCCCCCATTTTTACCAAATTTGTCATGGAATAATGCTGCCATTGTACAGAACATTGCATAATAAGGATGCCCCAAGGTTATCCCCAAAAACAGAGGTTGACATTCTCCCCGTCACGAGATGGTTTGGAGAAGAATTGTTCACTTATATTAGGGTTTTTGGAAGTTATGCTCCCCCCCATGTTTTACCCCTATATGTTCCATATAGACTTGTAGCTCGGGAAATTTCTTATCAGACCTGTGGCCAAGGAGGTATAACAAAAGATTTAAAAGAGAAGAAAAAAGGCATTTGGCCACAATTTCCCGTAAAATGTGGAACATTTTCATTGTTCGATATTGGTCATGCATTCCAAGAGATAGGCAACATTACATGCCTACAGCTATTCAAATTTTCGAGAAGGTTATTCGACCCAAATGATATTGTTAAGAATTTTACCAATGCAATCAGAGTAAGGGAATTTTCCGGGGAACAGGATCCTTTTGATGATATGTTCCAAGCAAGAAATTCATTCAAAGAATTTTTGAATTCAGCTCAAATGCAGTTATCTCCGGAAGAATTCCAGGAATTCAAACTTTACAGAGAAAGAAGACTAACTCCTATTCCTTTGGAAAATCTACGCTTAGAGCCCGCAAGGGAGAAAACTCCTAGTGTTAGTCTTAATGGCAGTTCAAGTACAGATAAATCTAAATCAAAATCTGACAGAGAGACTTCTGAACATTCCAATAAGTCTAATGAAAAGGAAGATACAATGGAATAATCCATGAAAGATTCTGCGCAATCAAAAGAAACTACTCAACAGCAAATTTTGACTTCTCAACAGACAGATCCTCCTCCAACCAATGTACAGCAACAACCAGTCATTATTGAATTAGACAAATAATGGGAAACCTTCAACCAATTGATTAATGTAGAAGGACAGAATGTACAAACGCCTGTCCAGACAACCAAAGTTTTGAACACAGGAACAAGCAGCACAGTCATAGTGACAGAGCAAATACCAATCACACCCTCCTCTGAAATTGTACTTAATGTGGAGGACATTCCTCCTCTAGATGTATTCTACAGCCCAAAATACTAAGCAGTAGTGAAGAGACAGAGGAAAAAGAGAAAGTTAAAAAGTTCAATTGCTACTGAAGCAGAACAACTAGATGTATTGTGGAAGGATCCTTCCACAGAGCCTTCTGAGAATCTTACTAAGTTATCTCAA
Organism: Pinus albicaulis; assembly: GCA_034641835.2. Taxonomy (NCBI): domain Eukaryota; kingdom Viridiplantae; phylum Streptophyta; class Pinopsida; order Pinales; family Pinaceae; genus Pinus; species Pinus albicaulis. Next base: position 1,146,557,191 of record CM076574.1, on the reverse strand, counting down.
ATGACAGGGGCTTATGCTTCTGCAACAATTGACAAAGCATTTGAGATGCAACTTTTTTTGAATGAAAAAGAAGAACAGATAAAAGTTCTACAACAGCAATTGCAACAGGTACAGGCCAATAATGAAGCACAGTTGAAACTTGAAGAGATACAACAACAACTTCAAGAAATGCAAATAGGACATCAAAAAAGCTTGGCTGATAAAGAAAAACAATACAGATTATCCAAGATCAGCATAAACATGATCCTAAGCTTCCATAATTCATTTCAGAAACTGTCTCTTTAAACAATCAACTACTGCAACAAGAGGAAGTTTTCTACCAAAAAATCTTGCAATGGAATTCTTTGTACCAAGAGAGCGATAAAATCACAAATCATGTCATAGATTTACGAAATGATTATGATTTGATTAATGAAAAGATCAATGATTATCTAGCATGGCAAAAGACAGAAGAAGGCAGAAAAGCTGGTGCACCCATTTTTAATGAAAACCATAAATAAATAATGTTCAATAACTGGGATGCACAAATCAGAAGGGCAGAAAAGGCAGCAGAGGAGGCGGCTACAGCGGAAAACACTCTTACGAATTGTGTAAATGATAATTTACACAAAGAAAATTTAATTTCAGAAACTGTTCCAGGATATCTCCCACAGGCACATCAACTGCAAACAGAATGGAGGCAAAAGGCAGAAGAAAGAGAAAAATCAATTCAAGGGCTGACAAGATTAAATTGGGACTCATACTGGACATACTTAGTGAAGCCACACAGTCAGCACAATGCGCTTAATTGTATCATCAATTCTACAGAGAAGATTGCGCCTACACTTGCCGACTCTATCTTTTCAGGACAGTTGAATTTTGAAGTCGGTCAACCACATCTTCTCAAAACTATGCTAGATGCCTGCAAGTTTAAAGATCAAGTTCATAGATAGTTAGATTTAGTTTTAATTTTAATGTATTTTAGCCTAGGAAAAGGACGGTCAGTGAACCGAATCCTTAATTTTTGTAATAGACTATTTTTAGATTTAGCTAAGTAGTATTTAAACCCTTCTCATGCATTTAGAGAGGGGTCCTGGATCTTAATATTTTTGACTTGGAGATTACATTTTTGTACTCCACTGACTTATATATTTTTTAAAAGGATCACATCTGGTGATTTTATGCGGAATTATCTTTGAAGTGTTGCATTTCTGTACCTTGGAATTTGATTTTGCATCAGAATTACTGGATTAGAGTATCAGATTTCATTTGAAAGTCTTCAAGATGAATAAGGTATTTCTATCTATTCACTGTTGATTTCTTTTGTCTTATGATATTCGCTTTAAAATTTGCTATCATTTATATATATTTGTCTTCACAACGCTTCTTTTTATATATCATTTCTGAGTATAATTGAAACATTATCTTTCATAAGTATATATAGATGGTATACAATGATGAATGCAATATGCTAATACAACTCTGTTTAATTTCTTAAACAGAGTTATCTTTATTTGTTTCTACACATTTCAATTTAAATAATAATACATTTTCATGGTTATTGTTAAATTGGAACAATCTTAAGTTGTATTCACATATAATTACCCGGGTTAGTATTATAATTTCTTTATCAGTATTTAGTTTAAATTAGATAGTTTTATTTCAGTTAATTTAGTCCCATTTTCACCCATCCAAACCAACCCATTTAGTTATAAGGAAACTGGTCGTTTAAATCCAGTCGGAGCCACCATACCAAATGGAAAAGGAGCTGTCCTAAGGTCCCGACCGGGTGGTTTTCCCAAATGTTTGAAGCAGAGATTTTCTAGGCTTCAACAGGTCATTAATTGGTTTTCTCGGGTGATCATATAGTAATATATTTTGTTGTATATTTGGTCATTAATTGTGACAATTAATGACCAAATCAAAGATTAAATCAATGACCAAATTAATGATCAAATCAACGACTAAATTAATGATCAAATCAATGACTAAATTAATGAACAAATCATTGACTAAATTAATGATCAAATTAATGACCAAATATACTACTAGACAACAAAATTGAGATAACCAATTAATGACTAAGCTAAAAATGACTAAAAGTTGGTCGCGTTATAAGATACTGTAAATTAGCTACTATTGGTCACTGATTGAAAAATAGTCGTTTATGTGCAAATTTTAGTTGTTTTTTTAGTAATTAATTAGCTATTTTCTACTAGTGAATTTTATAATGAATGACAAGAAGAAAGAAGCATACCTTAGGCACAAGTACATCCATGGCAGCAAAAGTCTTTCTGTCGTCGTTGACCCGCATGTAAAATGCCTTGATGTATTTTGGATAGTTGTACACAATTACTGGCTTTTTAAATATCTGCATCAATTTAGACAGTAAAAAATCAACACAATTTTTCATCTTTTCACCTTCCCAAATAACCGGATTAAACAACTTAAAAATGTAAATATTAGGCATTTTGATTTTAACATAATTTCAAGGTGGTGTTTTTGTCTTACACACACACCTCTCATGCTCTGATGCTAAATCAATGCCCCACTCCACCTCATTGTCAAACTTCTTATCTGTAACCTATTTTTTTTTAACCACATGCCACAATTATCAAGCCATTCTTGTGTCTGAAAACTTAGAAATCCCAAGAAACTAAAAACTGTAAGCATCTATGCATACACCCAAGCTACAAAAAATTAATAACCTTCTCTAGAAGTTGAATTGCTTCTGTGTAGGTAATACGTGCAAATGAGGTATTCGCCACAGAACGAAGTCGATCTATAGCAGTCTTATCAAACATCTTTGAAATGAATTCCATGTCATCAAGGCAGTTATCAAGCAACCATTGACACAAGAAATTCACATAGTCGTCTGCATAATTCATGTCATCCTGTAAATTAAAGTACAACCAATCACATAGTCAAACTAGGAAATTGAAATTTGTCAGTTTCCACCAGTCTTGTAGAAAGCAAATGAAAGTTCCATTGAAAATGGATAGATAAGTTAGAAAATCTCTAACAAAAAATAAATGCATACAATAAGGGGGTATTTCGAAATAGGTTCTACCTGTAAATCTGCAAAGGAAATTTCAGGCTCAACCATCCAAAACTCTACAAGGAAATGTATGAGAATTTTCAGCACAAAAAGTTGGACCAAATGTGTACACATTACTAAGTGCACAAACATAGGTCTCAACTTGGAGTTGACCAGAGACAGTCAAGAATTCTTGGCGGGCAAAGAAGTCCTGGTAAAAGTCAATCTTCCCATATTTTTGTGGAATTCCAGGTTTCAATCTAGACCTTTCTTCCATTTTAAAGAGCTGATCTTTAGACTTCCGAAGCTCAGATACTGCAACAACAATTTCTGATTTATCAGCTTGGTTGGCCTTCAGATCTGACACCCTGTCACCTTTCTCTTTAACAAGGAACTTAGTAGCTTCTAAATCAGCTGCGAAAGGTGGGGGGTTTTCCTTCAATTCACGCTCTAACCTATCTACCTCACTAAATAGTGTTGTAACTTGAAACATCTCCCCAGCACCCTTGTAATCACTTGTTTTAATAATAGGTGTATGGATATAATTAAACCCATGATTCTGAAAAAATGTATGTGTCGCATATGCAAGGGCGTTACGAATTCGAGAAACTGCAGAAATCTGCAATACACACACAAAATTTAACCACCATAACAGTAAATACATGTTACTATAAAGGGTATTATATCAAAGAAAAGGAAATAAACCCATATTGCAATTTGTGAGGCCATTGTAGCACCATAATTATCAAATTTTAAAAATATACACAACAGAATGTCATCACATATTACGGTTCAATGCATTTATAACTCTGCAAGATGAAAATGATTTTAAATGGGCTTTTACTTTGTGCTATATCTAAATCACACAGACCAAAGACATGATAGAATTCTATACACAAAATGTTATCTGTAAAACAAGCCATGCTATCGGTAAAACTTGTACGAAATAAGCTCTGCGGCTCAGTGGGGTTGTACATTACAAATAGAACTTGTTGCATGATACAGAAGCGTGTGCCAAACAAACTATGGAGACTTCTACAGAATAAATCAAATAAGCTACAATTTACAATGCAACAAAACGTCCATCTGGCATAAAGTGAAGTGTTTCTCTAGTAACACACTGTTATAGATTTAATCCATGAAACCATTTAAATCTTGATTGCCCAATTTTGGCAGGTTAAGGTAGAAAGGAAAACAAACAATAGAAGTGCACAGACATATTTTATAACCTACCATCTTAGCAAGCTTAAGAATTTAGCTAAAGAGTACTGGACACGATCATTAGAATAAATCCAAAATACAAGCAGGATATTTCTACACACACAACCAAAGAAAACAAACACCATGAAGGATGAAATAAATCACAATATAGAATCTACTCATTTGAATATTGTTTAAGGCCAACCAAGCTTGGCCTAAAAATCCAGGGCTTCTACACATTATTCATCTAATTTTTAGTCCTATTGAAATCAACATGCCAAAAAGCCAAACTAATTTTTCATAAGAAAAGAGCCCAATCAAGAAATAACAAACAAATTTATATTTACTAATGTCATACCCTGGCACTCCACCCAACTATAGAAATTGTAAGTCCCAACCTCACCACTGCACCCTGGCATTACTACAACTGTTGTAGCTTAAAGCTCCTTCAAAGACAATTTCAATCCTGAACCCAACCAAAGCTTGGCTCAAAGAAGAAAATAGCAGAAGCCCATTCTAAAAGTAATTAAAGGATCAGGGTTGCTAATGACTTAGTCACCAATGTTGCAAGGATAAGATGGCTTAAACTCTCTCAGATATCCCTACACCGGTTAATCATTTATAGCATATGAACCCTATCCCTCGCCTACTTAACAAAAAAAACAATGGATCCCGACACTCTCAATAAGGTGGGTAATTAACTTTATGTTGATATGGCCACCAAGAAACCAATTATAACACTGATTGCATATCTCACTCTAGGTTAAGTATGTCAATAGCAAGACTCTACCTATTAATCCCTCAAAACCACAAGCGCAACTCTGCTATTAATGAGGATATTCTTGTTGAGATTCAACAAGATGATAAGCTTAGTGAAAAGAGTTGCCTTCACTAAGTGGGCTCGCAGGCTATTTTTGGTGCAAGTCTATTTTTAGACATGTCGATCATATTTCAGAAGTTATAGGATTCTATTTGTGGATGGTTGATCAAGTTGGAAAAATAGATGAAATTCTATTTTTAGAATATTGGGCGAAGTCTATTTGTAGATCGTCAATCTAAAAATAGATGCATATCGATTATTATTAGCTCTTAATAATAATCAGACTCTAAACAACAACTTGTTCTTTTGGAACACTTCAGTTCAGTGCACAGATGTGGCACAACAGCGGACAGAAGGAATTACGCTATTCCTGAGGGTTTACTGGAGCTATTGCATGGAGGACTCAGTTATAACTCAAGTGGCAGAGTTATGACACAGTTGGAAAAAGTAGTTATGGAGTTGTATTTAGTTTAACTCAGTTAGACTCAGTTGAGCTAGTTGTATCTAGTCTAACTGATTGATACACTAGTGAGAGTGGAGTGAATTGATTAGTTAATTAATTCACAAATAATAACTCATTAATCAACTGAACAATACATCAGTTAACTACAGTGCATGGTAGTTTCTGTGGAGACCAGTGGAGAGATAGGTGAAAGGGCAAGATAAACTATATGTTGTGACTATTAGTGATGCATTGATTGCATCCAACACATAGTGGAGATGCCAATGAGGATTACGCAGTCAATCCAAGAGTAATTCGAATTCATTTAGAGCTTTTCTTCAGCAGAGATTGCGCAGTGGAGGCAGGCTAGCAGGTGGCAAAGATCAGTGCATGGATTTGCAAGATTAGGCCTGTATTGTGTATGAAGATTGTACTGTACTGAGAGCTTGTGATAAGCTTTGTATGCTTGTATGAGATTGTCATATGATCTCCATGTTACATAATATATATTTGGGGTTTTCAGCTTTAGGCTTTCCCGATTAAAAACTGTGTTATGTGCGATTGAATATTTTTGTCTATGCTTCACATGTGTGTGCAATTAATTTTTCCACAAGAGATTAACAAGTGGAATAGATTCAGTATCTTGCATAAAGTTAAATAGTGTGAGATCAGGTGGATCTTGGACATATGCATGCTTAGTGCATGCAATTTCTACATGGTATCATAGCATTGTTGATTGAAGATTGCAATTGTGAAGTGAGTTTGTGCTGGTGGACAATTCGAATTTGCTACAGAAGATTCTTGGTGCAAAAATCGAGTATACATTGAAATGTCTTTCAACGGGTTGAGATTGGAGTATGCCCTTGATGGGAGCTTGAATTACATAGCATGGAAGGATAGGATGGAGATGGTGTTGGAGGATAATGGGCTGAAGGAGTTCATCGATAGCGATGTTCATAAGCCGAGATCTAGCGATGCTACATTACTTGATGCATGGAAAAAGAAGACTACAAAGACGAGGAGGATTTTGTTCGAAGGTGTGAAGGACCACATTGTGTCCATCCTTCATGGGAAAGCCACTCCATTCTTAATGTGGAAGGCTTTGAAAAACTTGTTCCAAATCAAAAGTGACCAGAGGAAGTTGGCACTTAAATACAAGCTCAGAAAAATAAAAATGGAGAAAGGCGATAGTATTCCAAAATACCTCACGAAGTTTTTCCATTGCAAGGATGAGCTGGGAAGTGTGGGGGTTAATGTTGATGAAGAAGACTTGGTGAGCTTGGCTCTCCTTGGGCTTCTAAAGAGTTGGCATAGCTACGAAGACTCTGTCAATGGATGGGAGAAACTGCCAAGATGGGTGCGACTTTGGTCGGATCCTATGCAGGAGGAGATAAGGTAGGATACCAGGGATGGATCTTCATCGAAGAATGAAGATGAAGAGAATTGTGCTTTGGCTACCAAAGCAAGGAAAGGGAAGGGGAACAAAAATCCTTCAAAATCTGGTGCTAAAGGCAAGAAGCAAGATTTGTCCAAAGTGAAGTGTTTTCACTGTCACGAGCATGGACATTTCGCCACTAACTGTCCACAGAAGAAGAAGAATAAGAAGGCTACTGGATCTGCAGCTAGAGAGGCCTTAGCCGCACAATTTGAGCTAGATTTTTCCTTGATCGCATGCTTGGTTTCAAGCTGCATGGGATCAGTGTGGTATCTTGACAGTGGTGCATCTTTCCATATGACGGGAGACAAAGAGTTGTTTAGTGACTTGGAGGAGAAGGACCTCCAAATGCATATAGGGATGGGCAATGATGGTCGGTACAGTGCGACTGGAATTGGGACCATTACCTTTGAGAGGGAGTCCGTTAATCCATTCCTGTTGAATAATTTCATGCATGTTCCAGGTCTGAAGAAGAACTTGGTCTCAGTCGCAATGCTAGAAGACAGGGGTTATGATGTTGTTTTCAATGAGGGAAAAGCTTTCCTTCGACATAAAACAATGGGTCAAACCAAGAAGATAGGGGTTCGAATTAAGAATCTCTACAAGCTAGAGGTAGATGGTTGTGCTGCAATGGTGGGCAAACAGAAGAATTCGTGAGCCGAGATGAGGGTGAATTATGGCACAGGAGATTGGGCCATCTTCACCATGGCGCTTTGAAAATTTTGCAGCAAATTTATACTTGACTTCCCAAGGGTACTCTTACGCAGTCAAATCAGTGCAAAGGATGTACAATGGGTAAGCTTCTGAAGACCACCTTTCATGAGAAGGAGAACCGTGCTTCGTTGATCTTGGAGAGAATTCACACAAACGTGTGTGGACCATTCTCGGTTACTTCAACAGAAAAACACAGGTATTATGTGATATTTGTTGATGAATTTTCTCGTAGATGCTGGATCTTCTTCATGCAGAAGAAGAGTGAAACGTTCTCAAAGTTTTGTGAGTTCAAGGCATTGGTGGAGAAGGAGTCAGGGAAGCAGGTGAAAGCTCTAAGGAGCGATAATGGTCTTGAATACATCTCTGGAAAATTCAAAGACTTTTGTAGCAAAGAAGGAATTCGAAGATAACTCATAACGCTTCATAACCCATAGCAGAATGGGGTCGCGGAGAGAAAGAACAGAACAATCGTGGGTGTTGCATGAGCGATGCTGCATGACCAAGGCCTACCGATGCACTTGTGGGCGGAAGCATGCAACACTGCGGTTTATGTGCAAAACTGTTGTCTTCATATAGTACTTGGCATGAGTACACCCAAGGAAGCATTTACTGGTACGAAGCCTGATATTTCTCATTTGAATATTTTTGGCTCACCTGTTTACATTCAAGTGAAGAAGGATGCCAGGAAGAAGTTGGAGCCGACTACAAAAGTTGGGATATTTGTGGGGTACACAGAAACACCCCATAACTATTGTGTGTATTTTCCAAACAGTCGGATGATTGTTATGTGACGGGATATAAAATTCAATGAGGAGAAAGCCATGTAGTTGTCACTTGAGAGGGAGCTACACTTACATGCGGAGGAGGAACTTCTTGTTCCCAAAGATGAGCCTCTGGATGTGGATTAGCCACAGGAGGAGATTCATGGAGTGGAGGAGTCCACTCATACATAACCAAAAATCAGACAAGGCAGGAAGCATACCACAGAAGCTGAGAGGCTGAAGGTGGATACGGCACAGAATGTAGGAGTTCCTACATCACAGCGCAGATAGAGACAGTCACCTGACCGATATACTAGATACATGGCTCTTATGAGAAAGTGTATTGTGACAGAGCCATCTTATTTTGAAGAAGCAGCGCAGGAGCCCACATGGGTAGATGCCATGGTGGAGGAGTATGACTCCATTGTCAGAAACAGTTCTTGGGAGATTGTTCCAAGGCCAGTGGGGAAATCAGTTGTAGGATCAAGATGGATCTACAAGGTAAAGCAAGCTACTGATGGGAGCATCGAGAAGTATAAGGCAATATTTATTGCCCGGGGCTTCTCACAGATTGAGAGGATTGACTATGAAGAAACCTTTGCACATGTCACACAGTATTCTTCCATACGGACCATCCTTGCTCTCTCAACGCAGATGGGTTGGCACATTCATCAGATGGATGTGAAGACTGCGTTCCTTAATGGGATCATTGAGGAAGAGGTGTACATTGAGCAGCCTGAAGGATTTGAGATCTTCAGCAACGAGTCACATGTGTGCAGGCTCAAAAGAGCGTTGTATAGGCTGAAACAAGGACCCCGTGCTTGGTACACTCAACGACAACCTATATCACCGGACTTACTATACTCAAGAGTGAGGTGGATGCAAACTCGTACTAAATTTGGTTGAGGGTAAGCCTTTGATCATTGTACTTTATGTTGATGATTTGATTCAATAGCTGATGAAGAAGCTGATACAATCATGGCGTTGATCTTGCAAAGTATTTTGAGATGAAGGATTTAGGGCTTCCTTCATTATTTCCTCGATTTGCAAATATGGCAAGAAGGTGAAATGTTTGTGTCTTAAGGCAAGTATGCCCTGAGGATACCGAGAAGTTTCACATGCAAGGCCGTGCCTATCGACACTCCTTCCTGCGGAAATTGGAAGAAAGAGGATGGCATCTGAGTTAGTGGATGCCATCATATTTTACTAGCTGGTGGGTTCACTCATGTATTTAGTCAATACAAGACCGAACATATGCTATGCGGTGAACTAGCTTTCACAAGCGATGGTTAAGCCTAACAAGATCTTTTGGAAGGCAAACAAGCATGTTTTGAGATATCTCAGGGGCACATCTGAGTATGGTTTATGGTATAGACATATGGATGAGGTGAAGTTGCATGGCTTCACTGATGCCGATTGGGCAGGAAGCCCAACAGACAGAAAGAGCACATAAGGAGGGATTTTCGCATTGGATCTAATGCGCTGTACAAGAAACAGAGATTCGTGGTACTCAATTCACAAAGGTGACACATGGCAGCAAGTTTAGTCAGATGAAGGCCCGGATGAGGAAGATTTCCCGTTTATTGTCTGTCTACATTTTTAGATCCCACGGTGATTCATTGTGATAATCAGAGTTGCATTAAACTCTCGGTTAATCATGTGTTTCATGATAGATCTAAACATATTGATATCCGGTATCATCATATCAGAGATTGTGTGCAATGGAAGATCATGTTGCTTTAGTACATTCCTACGGAGGATCAAGATGCAGATATTCTGACGAAGGCGCTCACCAGGAGCGAATTTGAATACCATAGAGGTAGGATCGGGGTGAAGGATAATCCCTATCTTGTTGAGAGGGAGTGTTGAGTTTCAACAAGCTGATGAGCTTAGTGAAAAGAGTCGCCTTCACTAAGTGGGCCCGCAGGCTATTTCTGGTGCAAGTCTATTTTTAGACTATGTCTATTTTTAGACATGTCGATCATATTTCAGAAGTTGCAGGATGTTATTTGTGGATGGTTGATCAAGTTGTAAAAATAGATGAAATTCTGTTTTTAGAATATTGAGCGAAGTATTTTTATAGATCGTCAATCTAAAAATAGATGCATGTCGATTATTATTAGCTCTTAATAATAATCAGACTCTAAAATTTAAAGAATCCTATTCTCTGATATCTCTCGATTTCTTGCGTATGTGGGTAATAACAAAGGAGAAAGGAAGGAATAGCTATTCGAGGTGGACCTCGGAGCTATTGCATGGAGGGGAGTCAGCTTATAACTGCCCTGGCAGAGTTTATGAACAATGGAAGAAGTAGTTATGGGAGTTGCATTTAGCTGAACGGTTAGACTCGCCTGAGCTAGTTGTATCTAGTCTAATCAATTGATACACTAGTGAAACTAGTGAAGGAGTGAATTAATTAGTTAATTAATTCACAAATAATAACTCATTAATCAACTGAACAATACAGCAGTTAACTACAATGCATGGCAGTTTCAGTGGAGACCAGTGGAGAGATAGGTGAAAGGGCAAGATAGACTATCTGTTGTGACTATAGTGATGCATTGATTACATCCAACACACAGTGGAGATGCCAATGAGGATTGCGCAGTCAACCCACGAGTAATTCGAATTCATTTAGAGCTATTCTTCAGCAGATATTGCGCAGTGGCGGTACGCTAGCAGGTGGCAAATATCGATGCATGGATTTGCAAGATTAGGCCTGTATAGTGTATGACGATTGTACTGTACTGAGAGCTTGTGATAAGCTTTGTATGCTTGTATGAGATTGTCATATGATCTCCATGTTACATACTATATAGTTGGGGTTTTCAGCTTCAGGCTTTCCCAGTTAAAAACTGTGTTATGTGCGATTGAATATTTTTTTTATGCTTCACATGTGTGTGCAATTAATTTTTCCGCAAAAGATTAACAAGTGGAATAGATTCAGTATCTTGCATAAAGTTAAATAGTGTGAGATCAGGTGGATCTTGGACATATGCATGCTTAGTGCATATAATTTCTACAATTCTCTGGAAACGCATAGGCCTCATCTTAATGGTAGATACCAGATTTGAAGTTTTCCCATGTTACAATGGTATCTTCACCCTTTGTAGATCCCAAGGCTGCATCTAATCCTTCTTACCTTGTTTTTATTTCTACTTTTATTTTGATTATGAAGTAGGCCACTCTCACATTGTATTGAAGAATAGGTCATTTTCTTTTACTTTTGTTGCTATTATGTGTCTCTAAGAATGGGGTGATGCAAGACATGACAAGGAGGGAAGTGAGACATATGTCCCAATAGGGAATGAAAGGCAAGGACGTGCCACATCATCCCTTCGTAACTTGAATATATAGTCTACACTTTGCAGTCAATATGGTCATGCCCATCAGTAATTACAGGGACTTCCCCTTCATGCAAGGAGGATGAGGCAATAATTTTTCAATCGGTATAATGATTTTGTTGTATCTCCTCCTTGCCACTGCTCTAATGATGATATCCTCCTCCTATTCACTACCCTCGGACAAAAAGGATTATCTGAATTTAAAGTATCCCCCCCTCTGCCCTTTTTCTTGGTAGGTCTATTGTTTCCTTTCTGCACACTTTCTTGTGGAAAGATATTTGTTCTAGCCTCCATCTTTCACTCCATCTCCTTCCCCTCAAATGGTTCACCACAACACTACAGGAGCTGTTCGAATGGGTTCTACGCTTGCCTTTCCATGATTGGTTTCCTTTTGCCTTTTAGGTGATTCCTGTCATCCCTCCTACCTCTACATGGACCATTCCCTATTGCAGTTCCTACTTCTTGCTTTAGATATGATGAAGCAGCGAGGTAGGAGAAAAAGAGGAGCCGACATTCATGGATCCAATGGAGGTTTGCATGCTATATTTCAAGTAGACTCTTTAGTTAGGCAGTTTCCAGCTCAAATTCCTATGGGTATTCAAAAAGCTTCAAGAGGTAAATTGAGAAGTGGCTGAAAAGAGAGAATGTCTTTCAGATTCTGAAACTGCCTCAAAGATTGCTACATGGATTCCAGAGTTCGGACATAGTGCATTTCGGAGGAAGACAGAACCAGTCTTTGCATACTATAAACCTCTCTTGGAAAATGAAGACACTATTAGCCATCGTGCTCCTGGATCATAACAATTCCAAGGACGAAATTCTGCTCATACTAGATGAGATGCAACTCCAAATCACAGATATGGCCAGTAGAATGGAAAGCATTGAACCATGACTTTCCCCATCATCTGGACCATGTAACACCAATAAAACTATTGAATACCTTTACTGTGGTAGATCCCTCAGTTTCTTCATAGATTAATGATAGGTTTTTGGTTTTCTAGTTTTTATAGTTACTATACAGTTTTCCATATTAGTCTGCTAGACAATTTTAATTTTGAACAGAAACACACTATCATATTTTGTATAAATCTCAATTCTAAACTTCTCATGGTGAAGAGACTTTTGCATTGCCATTAGTCTGGTTTCTCTAGTGGCATACTAGAGGCTTGCAGTAACTCTCTTGATATGTAATTTTAAATAATACCAATAGAAAAAATTAGCTTACAAAAAAAATGTTCCTATTATGTGTCTTTTTTCTTTACTCTTGACTTTAAGGAGTCACAATTGCACTTCCACCACTTATCACCACTCAAATACTTTTTAATCCCATTGACCTACTTTTCTAGTTATTTGTGGACATTTATTAAGATTAAATTATCTATATTATCATATATCAAGAACAATTAACCAATGCTGGTAGCATTTCCCTAACTCTCTAGTATGAAAGATCAAACAAATAACATAACCCTACACACCTAACAAGCTCTAACCAACAACAAAACTCTGCTATTGATATCACGATTTCCAAATCCCAAGGACAATGAAAGCATATATACTCTCATTGGTTAATTTTAACATGCCCCTTCAAAACAAGGTCTCATGGGGAACCAAGGCCTAGACCCTAGGTGTTAAAGACCATTTGAATCACCCAAGGTTACATTGGGAACCAGATGCATAATCAAAAGGGACTTAAGAAAATTAAAGGCCAAGTTATATATATATATATATATTGGACTCACTTTTATCCCATCACCTAACATGCCCCACTCATCCCATGCCTAATGTTTCTCAGCTAGTATTAGACATAATCATAATCATCACCATTGCATTACAAATAACTACATCACATTTACCATCTTTGTTGCAAGGGATCCCAGCTACGCTAGTGTTCACTGAATTTCTGTTGTGGGATACTAGTTGAAATTTTGAACCACGCACAAGTAACAGCATAGAAAACTAGGAACAGGGAAAGGGATGGAACCAAGAAAGGCTTCCTTTCTTTATAGAGGGTGGTAATTCCTCTCTTCTTTATAGAGGTTGATGAGAATAATTTTACAATGGATATTTGGCTTACTCAAGCCAACCTGAGGAGACCATAGTTTGAACTAGGCAAATCAAGCTCTAAAATCACAGAGGTGATGTGCCTACTAACCATGTGGGAAAACTTCATTGTCATTAGAGGGCTGATATGTTTCACTTGAGTGCTAATAATTGTGTTGCAGGTGTTTGATAGAGTCCATAGAAGACATACCTTATTTGCTCAAATCTGGCCCATAATTGCTTCCCTGAGCTGCGGCTGCTCTTCAATGGGAGGTTGTCCCTTCACACTGCTCCTTGAGGGAAGTTACAAAGCTTTATACACAGAGTTTCCCTCCTAGAAGATAGCAGCACCCTACAGGTATATAAGCAGACCTATAACAACCTCTTATTAGGGCTATCCACCCATCAAATCAGCTTCTGAATGGGCTCAAATAAATGTTCTAGAACATGATTCAATTGATGTGATATGGATTACTTAGGCATTTTCAGAAAGGCTCTAAGCTAAAAACATTCAATGAGAAAAAACCTATTGCTATAGGTAGAGCTTACAGGACATGCCAGATTGACTTAAAGGTAGAGCTCACAGAAGATGCCATATTGACTTAAAACACAAGGATGGGCTTGGGTCAAGTCATGCCAGATTTTTAAATTCCTAGGCATTCCTTTTTCTTTTCAAGCAACACTTGAGGAGAAATGGCACATGCTTATCCAAATGTGGAAAAAGAGTTTTGATGAATGGATTTATAAGCCCAAGACCTTAGCAGCACAATTTCAGATCTGCACTAAGTGTTGGCTCCCACCCATGTTACTATTTATTGTAGGTGCCCTTGGTTGCTTCTTTGGGCCAACTTTCATAGATTCAGGAACCTTTAATAGACATGGAAGGAAAGGATTGGCTTGGGTATCCCCAAAACTCACACTCCAACCCATCCCTCTATGCTAAGTCGATTTTTTGTGCTCTGGAAAGAAAAGAAGGAGATTGCATTCACACAGTAAAAATTTCTACTGGGGACTACACCCTGGTATCTTGACCATGGGATTATTTTTTATTTTATTTTTTAAAAAAATATGTCTTTGATGAAAGTGTTTCCTGTAGTCCTTGGTACGTATAAACACCCTATTTTTCTTCTCCTGGTGGTATGAGAAACTCTCTACAAAGACAAATGCACAATTATGTCTCCCTGTGCATCAAGTTCCCCAGGATAGCCATGCAATATTGGGCTTTCCACAAACATATTTCTCAGCCTCTCACTCACTTTATCTATTACAGGCCTAAGAAAATTTACAACCCTCGCTCCAGAAAAGCATGTCTGAAGTTTAACTTGTCCAAATACCTTAAAGAATAATTTTTTATTGGGGTTGGCAATAAGATGTTTATATGGCTTGTGAGGTGCCTCTATCCTTAGAGACTATGGGAGGAAAAATTCCTCCATCTAAATAAAATGTAACAATTTATCAAAGAAGAAGGGAATCTGTAAGACAATGCCTCCAGAATATCCTTTTCAATGAAGCACTTCAATTCAGGGTGGCCACACTCAATGGTCATCTGAAAGTTGTCAATATTCAAAGTGCCAAAGGGGCACATTTGCAGGGCCAGCATCCACTGGCTTAAAATAGGTGATAGGCCTACAAAAGGATTTTTAGGGGCCCTTTCTTCAAAAAAGGGCCTGAAGAGAATCTCCACTATCAAATCAACCAAGAGTAGGATTCCTTAAAAGATGAAATTGAAAAAGAATTTATTTCTCAGCTCTCCCTACAAAAGAATTTTCAATTGCAAAGTGAGGAACGTCCATGCAACCTTGTCTTGGAGTCGTCTCACATAAACTTTATGAAGAGCAAAGAATACTGTGTGTCTAGTATTTGACTTTGGGTAAGCTAGCGGCTACCCTCTCAAACATGATCAATGATGATGGTAAGTCCTGGGATTAGACAGAATCTAGCGTGAATTCTAAAATTCTACCTCATAATTTTTCAATCCAGACACTTTGCATAGGTTCACAACGAATACATCACAGAGCAATCATTGGGAACGTACTTAAACAAAGGTATTTCAAGTTCATAACCAAGACCAATGATTCCAAAGTGACTATGAGCCGGAATCCTATCACTTCGTTGAATGTATCATGTAATAGTCTAACCAAAGCTCAACACTCATAACCAAGCATATTCTTATGGTTATTATCAAACCTGAGCAGACTTGTTTCATCAAACGGTGATTCATCATCGATGATATTATTGCAGTCCATAAGGGCATGGAATGGCCCAGTAATTATGGCCATAACATCCTATTCATCAAAATCAGCTTCGAGAATAACTTATGAGATAGTGGGGTATATCCCTTTATTCTACCTCTTGCATTTGAGCCAATTTCTATTAAGGCTATTAAGATATTATTCACCAAGACCTAACCTTGTCTCTCTTAAATTTTAATGGGTGTAAACCAGAGTTAATATTTTTTTGGTAAATTTTCCAAACAGAGGCCAGCGTATGTCTGATAGCTCATAGGGTCGAACAAGGTCTCATTAAAGTGGATTCATCTGCATAAACTGTATCGAAATCAGATTCTGAATGGGCTCAAATAAATGTTCTAGAACAGGAGTCAATTGATGCGCTATGGATTACTTAGGCATTTTCATAAAGGCCCTAAGCTCAAAACATTCAATGAGAAAAAACCTATTGCTACAAGTAGAGCTTACAGGACATGCCAGATTGACTTAAAGGTAGAGCTCACAGAAGTGTTAGAAAATTATATATATTATGGAGCAATGAAACACATAAAATATGCGGAAAATACAAGCACACAAACACATAAAACTAGAGAGACACAGATATACATGGTTCACCTAGTTTGGGCTACGTCCACCCCGAACAGCGAGTCCTTCCTTTCTATTATCCAACAAAAATGAAGAGACAAAACCTACAGCAAATCTGCTGTAATATCCTCTGTTCTCTCTCACAGTCTCCCTCTCTATTTATCGCTCCGAGAATACACGTACAATACACAGCCACAATACAATACCCTCATATATACAAGGGGGTTTCCTTCTAGGGCAGAAAACCCTAATCTAAACATAACTTCTACCATTAGATCATTTGCCTAATGAACGGCCCAGATTGAATAGAAATTACTATACTTTTACAAGACAATTTTACATCTGTTTTTAGCTTCAGGGGCGCTGCCCCCGAACCCCCGCCAAGGGGGGGCTCCGAAAAGACCCCCCACGACAGCGATTAATTATGGGCGGCGTTGCCACCCCTTTGAAGGTATAGGGGTCCAATGCTGTGATACAAAGTAAACAAGATAATCAGGCTCCACACCCAACAATCTCCCACTTGGAGACTGATTGTAGCAACTCCATCGCTGCTTCATTTGATGGACAATGACTCCTCTTTGGACCTGGCTATTCCTCATCTTCATCGTCATCCTTGAAGACCAATTGAAACTGAGCATGTTCTCAGTTTCTCCCTGGTTACAACTTTTGTTAGCATATCTGCAGGATTCTGGCTAGTGTGTATCTTTTCCATCTTCAACTCTCCATCTTCCAATACTGACCGTATGAAATGGTACTTGAGATGTATGTGTTTAGTCCTGGAATGAAATGCTGAGTTCTTTGCAAGATGAATAGCACTTTGGCTATCACCGTATAGTGTGCCCATATCATGCTTCTTACCCAATTCATCCATAAACCTTTGTAACCAAATAATTTCTTTACTAGCCTCTGTAGCAGCAACATACTCTGCTTCTGTTGTTGAAAGTGCAACAACACTTTGGATTTTTGAAACCCAATTGACAGTTGTTCCACCTACAGTAAATACATATCCTGTAGTGCTCCTCATGTTATCTCTGTCACCTGCCATATCTGCATCAACATATCCCTGTAGAGCAATGTTTGAACCACCAAAGCATAATGCTTGATTTGTGGTACCTCTCAAATATCTGAGAATCCATTTTACTACCATCCAATGTTCTTTTCATGGATTATTCATGTACCTGCTTACAACTCCCACTGCATGTGCAATATCAGGCCTTGTGCAGACCATTGCATACATTAAGCTTCCAATTGTTGATGCATATGGAACTTTAGACATATAATCCATGTCTTCTTGGGTCTTTTGGCACATCTCCTTACTAAGTTTGAAATGGCTAGCAAAAGGTGTACTAACTGGTTTTGCATTCTGCATATTAAATATTTTCAACACCTTCTCTATGTACTCATTCTGAGACAGTGTTAATTTGCGATTTTTCCTGTCTCTAGTTATCCTCATACCAAGGATTTGTTTTGCAGCTCCCAAATTCTTCATTGCAAATGAATTTGCCAATTTTCTTTTGAGCACATTTATTTCTTGCATGTTACACCCTGCAACAAGCATGTCATCTACATACAATAACAATATAATATAGCTACCATCATTTTTCCTTTTCAAATAAACACAATGATCAGAGTGACATCTAGTATAACCTTGTTCAGACATAAACTTGTCAAATTTTAGATACCACTACCTTGGAGCCTGTTTTAAACCATACAAGCTCTTCTTTAACTTGCACACCAATTTTTCTTTCCCTTTTACCTCATATCCTTCTGGTTGCTGCATTTATATCTCTTCCTCCAAATCTCCATGGAGAAATGTTGTCTTTACATCTAACTGTTCAAGATGTAAATCTTCCGCTGCTACAAGACTTAAAATAGTTCTGATTGAATTCATTTTAACAACAAGAGAAAATATTTCATCAAAATCAATACCTTTCTTCTGTGCAAATCCCTTCACCACAAGTCTAGCTTTGTACCTCTGTTTTCCTCCATCTTCTTCCTTCAGCCTGTAAACCCATTTATTCTGCAATGTAGTTTTACCTGCAGGCAACTTGACTAAGTCCCAAGTCTAGTTATGCATTAAGGAGTCCATCTCTTCTTCCATGGCTCGCTCCCACTTCTTCCTACTTTCAACCTGCATTTCTTCTTCATAACATTCAGGTTCACCAGAATCAGTCAACAATAAATAATATAATGAAGGAGAGTATCGTTTAGGGGGTCTACTTATCCTGGTAGATCTTCTAACACCACTTTCAAGTGTTTGAGGTCCCTATTGCTGTTGTGGTAGTTGCTGTTGTTGTGGTTGTTGATTATTATTATTTTCAGGCACCTTTAATTTTTTAGATATCTCATCAAGAACCGCGTATTCCTTTCTTTCTTTTTTTTGTTTCTTTTCCTGCAACTGATCCTTATACAAGACCTTTTCATTGAATATTACATCTCTGCTCCTAATGATTTTGTGATTTTCATAATCATATAAGCGATAACCAAAATCATTAGTACCATATCCAATAAAGGTACATTCCTTTGATTTTGCCTCAATCTTTGTTCTGTTTTCTTTATTAATATGGACAAAGGCCTCACAACCAAAAGGCTTTAAAAAAGAGTAGTTTACCTTTTTACCTGTCCATGCTTCCTCTGGAATACCACCATCCAAGGAACTTGAAGGCCCTCTGTTTATTAGATAAACAGCCGTATCTACAGCATCTGCCCAAAATTGTAAAGGCAATCCCGCATGCAATCTCATGCACCTTGCACGCTCCATGATTGTTCTGTTCATCCTTT
Source organism: Pinus albicaulis (assembly GCA_034641835.2). NCBI lineage: Eukaryota > Viridiplantae > Streptophyta > Pinopsida > Pinales > Pinaceae > Pinus > Pinus albicaulis. The sequence goes on along the minus strand of CM076574.1, from coordinate 1,146,537,825 downwards.
CTGACACACCATTTTCTTGTGGTGTTCTTGGAACTGTCTTCTCTCTACGAATTCCATGCTCTGAACAGTACCTATCAAACTCTTTGCCGCAATATTCACCTCCATTGTCTGATCTGAGACACTTCAACTTCTTTCCTGTCTCAATCTCAACCAAAGCTTTCCATTTCTTGAAAGTATCAAATACATCAGATTTATTCTGAATACAATAAATCCATGTTTTTCTAGTTGCATCATCAATAAAAGTAACATAATAACGAGAGCCACCGAGAGATAATACCTGAGCAGGTCCCCATACATCTGTATGCACAAGCTCCAATTTTTCGCTCTTCTTTTCTTTCCCAACTCTGAGAAATCTGACTCTCTTTTGTTTTCCATAAATGCAATTCTCACAGAAATCCAAATCAACATTCTTCAAACCTGGCAACAAATTTATTGAGTGAAGAATCTTCATTCCCTTCTCACTCATGTGTCTGAGCCTATGATGCCATAATGCTGCATCTGCTCCTTTGGAAGTTAAAGCATTAACAGAGTTAGAAATACCATTGCATAAATACAATGTACCAACCTTTTCACCTTTTGCTATTACCAGGGCTCCTTTGGTGACCTTCCAAGTTTTATCCGTGAAAGTTGTCACACAACCTTCACTGCCTAACTGCCCTATTGAAATCAGATTTTTCTTCAGATCTGGAACATGCCTTACCTCCTTTAGTAGCCATTGGTTTCCATTCTGTTTTTTTACAAGAACTTTGCCCATTCCAACAATTTTACAGGGTTTATCATCACCCAAACGAACTTATCCAAAATCTCCTTGAACATAGTCATGAAAATATTTCTTATCAGGTGTGGCATGGAATGAAGCCCCTGAATCTACAACCCAAGAATCAGTAACATTTTCGAAAGAAATAATCAAAGCATCTTGTAACACATCACCTGTCACATTTGCTTCATGATTTTTTTCTTGCTATGTGTCTCCTTCTTTTCCCTTCCGAGATCTACAGTCTTTCTTTAGGTGTCCTTTCTTTCCGCAATTCCAGCACACTATCCCCGATCTAGACTTGGATATGTCTTTCCTTGATTTACTGCGATATCCCGAGCTCTTTCATCTTTCCATTCTTCTTCCCCTAGACTCTGCACTCAAAGCATTACCCGATGTTTCACCGGAGCTTTTCCGTCGCATTTCCTCACTAAGGATAGCACCCACAACATCATCAAACTTTAAAGTACTAGATCCAGAGACAGAGTTACTAATGGCCATTACTAAACCATTCCAACTCTCTGGCAATGAGCACAAGAATAACAGAGCTCTAACTTCATCATCAAAGTTCACCCCTACAGAACTTAGCTGAATGGTAACTGTATTAAATTCATTTAAATGGTCTGCAACAGATCCACCTTCCGACATATTCATATTAAATAGTCGTTTCATAAGAAATACCTTGTTTGAGGCCGGGGGTTTTTCATATAGTTTCGCCAACGTCTGCATCAAACCCTTTGTTGTTGTTTCCTTCGAAATATTGAAGGCGACGGACGCCGCAAGGCACAACCGTACTGTTTCGAGTGCCTTTCTATCGAGAATGTTCCATTCCGCGTCTGTCATGGCCGCCGACTTCTTTGTTTTTCCGCTAAATGGTAGGTACAAATCTTTCTGATACAGATAATCTTCCATCTGCATCTTCCAGAGCGGGAAGTTTTTGCCATTAAATTTCTCGACCCTAAACTTACCATCGTCTGCCATTGCTCCCACTCGAACCAAGAACCCTTCTTTCCTGCGAGTTTATCAGCCAAATATACCTTCGGCTTTGATACCAGTTGTTAGAAAATTATATATATTATGGAGCAATGCAACACATAAAATATGTGGAAAATACAAGCACACAAACACATAAAACCAGAGAGACACAGATATACATGGTTCACCCAGTTTGGGCTACGTCCACCCCGAACAGCCAATCCTTCCTTTCTATTATCCAGCAAAAATGAAGAGACAAAACCTACAACAGATTCGCTGTAATATCCTCTGTTCTCTCTCACATTCTCCCTCTCTGTTTATCGCTCTGAGAATACACATACAATACACAGCCACAATACAATACCCTCATATATACAAGGGGTTTTCCTTCTAGGGAAAAAAACCCTAATCTAAACATAACTTCTACCGTCAGATCATTTGCCTAATGAATGGCCCAGATTGAATAGAAATTACTATACTTTTACAAGACAATTTTACATTTTTTTTTAGCTTCGGGGGCGCTGCCCCCGAACCCCCACCCGGGGGGGGGGGGGCTCCGAAAAGCGCTGCCCCCCACCCCCCCCCCCAGACCCCCCACGGAAACGATTAATTACGGGCGGTGTTTCCACCCATTCGAAGGTATAGGGGTCCAATGCTATGATACAAAGTAAACAAGATAATCAGGCTCCACACCCAACAAGAAGATGCTAGATTGACTTAAAAAACAGGGATGGGCTTGGGTCAAGTCATGCCAAATTTTCAAATTCCTAGGCATTTTTTTTTCTTTTCAAGCAACACTTGAGGAACAACGAGACATGCTTATCCAAACGTGGAAAAAGAGTTCTGGTGAATGGATTTATAAGCCCAAAACCTTAGCATCACGATTTCAGATCTGCACTAGGTGTTGGCTCCCACCCATGTTACTATTTATTGTAGGTGCCCTTGGTTTCTTCTTTGGGCCAACTTTCATAGATTCAGGAACCTTAAATACACAAGGAAGGAAAGGAGTGGCTTTGGTATCCCCAAAACTCACACTCCAACCCATCCCTCTATGCTAAGTCGATTGTTTGTGCTCTGGAAAGAAAAGAAGGAGATTGCATTCACACAGTAAAAATTTCTATTGGGGACTGAACCTTCAATCATTTATCAATGACCATTACCCCAGACAATTTTAAGATTAAACCTTTCTAGCCCATAGTTTATGCAAAGCATGGAAGGTTAGAAATCCAACCTCAATATAATCCACCTTGGCATACCCCACAACAAATGACTTTTGATAATCAGCCTATATTCTGGTTTTACCAATTCCACAACTCTACTTGACAATAGGTATTGACCCGTTGTAGTCACTTACTTCACATCCCCATCCCGTAAAAGGAATCCCCTCTTTGGAGATAAATTACCCTAAACTGTGGACTTCCACTCAACTTGGCAGCTTATGCGAACTGAAAACTTTTTATTCATCTAGAAAAATAGGAAAAAATATATTGTTTAGGTCCATTGGTATTAGTAAAACTATTTTCAGTTCTATCATAATCCTACAAATGCTAAGTATTTTACCTTCTTTGTCCAATTTTTCATAATGGCGTTGAATGGAACAACAAAATGTTTCAGTACTTTATTATATTGGAATAGAATAAATTTGATCTTTTAAATTGAAAAATATACTGATGAAATGCAGGGACAAACATGTTTTTCTTCATTATTTTTCCTATCTTTACTTTTTCCAGATCAAGATACATATATTGGGTAGGTCCCATAAACAAGAAAAATATAGATATAAGTGGATATTCCCTCATTATTCATTGTCTAAATATCTGGTTAACCCATATTTAAACATTTTAATACCCATTATGCTATCCTTGTATACCATAAGTAGAAACGTTTGATGGGATCTGCTAGACAAAGTAAATCCAAGCCTCCATTTCTTCTTGAAGAAGGATCGAAAGTCCTAGATAGAAAACTAAGAGATCTCAAGACATTAATAGACAAGGCTGAATATATCAGAGGTAAAGTCTCAATCCGAACCTAAGAGGGTCGAAAAGCCTTAGTCAAAACCAAAGGAGACCTAAAAAAGGAGCTTAATAAATTGAAAGACTGAGAGTGATTAAGAGGAAACTGAGAAGCCTAGAAGCCTAGAAAATCAGACCCTAATTTATTCAATACAGTAGTATGACTTGAGGCCTTAACAACCTTGAGCAAAATTTTGAAGTTAGCTTTAGAGAAGGTTGAAGCTGTCTATAATATCAATTTGAATCTGAAGGAGATCATTGAAGTCCCCTGTTGAAACAAAAATGGACACTGGTTACATTTTATGGTTTTGAGATAATTGTTGTTATCACTATGTTATGCCCAGTGGAAATATTTCTAGGATGAAGGGTTTTCGATATGTTATGATTTGGAGATCGAAGAACATAATGCCAACTATTTTGAAGAGGATTTAATAGCTAGAAATCCCAAATTGTTCTTCTTGTTATTATGTTTCAATCAAGTCTAAGAGGCCTCATAAATTAAGAAATATTACTTCTCAAGTTAAGACTCACTATTTATTAAGAAAAATTTATATTTCCTATCTGAGTATGTGCCTTTAGAAGCTCTAGTATGAAACTCTGAAAGAAGGATAAAATCCAATGGTATTTGGTCTGCTATAGTAAGACTGAAATACCTCATATGAAATATATAAATACCAAAGAATTTGAGAACATAATCCAAAGTAGTTTGAAATGCCTCAATTAGTGACAATGTTAGCAAAGGTATCTTCAGTTTGAAAATTCTACTAAAGATTGATTACATTAGATTAAAGGATATATATTGTTTTTCTCTGAAATTTTTGTTTGAAGTTAAATTTCTTTTAGCAATAATATCGTAGAGTATATGAGAATCAAACGTAGTACTGATTGAAAAAGTATGTATTAAGACTTGTATTAAATTTTCTTTGATGTTGTTAAGGCTGATCTTAGTATGCCTTGATGGAAAAAATTCATTTGTACAAAAATGTATCATCAAAGGACTATGCCAATGTTTTGGAAATCCATGCATTATATGAAGTTATGAAGGGTTCCTTAAAGAAAACATTAAGGACATCATTTATAAAGAGTCTCGTCACCTACTTATACACAACAAATTCAATGATGAAATCCTCAAGTGATATATTATCTTCAACAATGCTTGGGCAGTGTTAGATGCATCTACTGATTTGAAGCATGCAAGCCATATTGGTATTGGAAGAAGCAATGAAATGGATCAAGTTCATTCAATTTACTAAAGAATGGGTAATCTGTGTAGGACATTTCCTCTGATATGAAATACTACCCTGAAGTTGCAAAGTTTGTAATGCCATATACCCTATACTGCAGTGATATGTCTTGCATTGCACTGTTGTGAGTATGATTGTATTGAATGAGATATGATGAAAAGTGATTATTTGAAGTCTCTAGAATTATGGCTAATCCATAGCTAAAGGAAGCATCTCTAAAAATATATCTTGGGTAACTGTAAAATAAGACATTCAAGTATTTCACTAATATAAGGGATGAAATTCTTATACCTGTGCCAAGAATATTTGGTGATATATATTGAATTGAATTTTTGGGGACCTATGTTTCCCTTAGAAATGTTTAATTGCATTTTAGAATGCAAGATGTTGTGAAATTATGCATACCTTTGGTGCATTCTTTAGGAACAGTAGTGAAATTTGCATTTGGTTCATGGGTGCATGCCCAAAATGCCTGCAATTCTGATGCTTTATGATTTTTTTCAAAGAACCCAATTGTGCTTTTATTACAAACTTGGTCTCCAACATAACTCACCATGGTAAATATCCTAAAAAAATTTTGAGGATTAAAGCTAGTACCAAAGCTTATTATACAATAAATAGGGGTTGTCAAAAATGGTTTTTGCAAATTATATGGGTTACCCAAAACCTGAAAAAAAATTCAGACAAGGATTGCCCAGACTGAAAGCTTATCAGTTTTCATCAAATAAGAGAAAATATATGGGGACTCTTCTCTAGCCATTTCAGGACATGCATAATGAAGATTGAGGCGCTTTAAGGACATGAGCAAGAAAGAAACAAGGCCTCAATAAGATATGGTGTAGATTTCTCAAGGTCTAGATTACTTGAGATATGATGGAGGAGAAGGCAGATCCCAAGACTTGAGACATGCCTGTGGCTCATGACAACTACAAGCTTACACTCTGAAATCTATTTATGACTAGACGTATTTCCTAAAGGATGGTAATAGTTGCTAACCTTGCACTTTTGGTTTTAATGTCATCTACATCTGGGAGTATCGGGAAGGCCATGTATGGCATCCTCTACCCAAGTATTTTGATTACATATATTAGTAAGTAATGGCACTGCATGGCTTGCAGTCCTCTAGTATTTGGATTTAGTAATAGCTATTAGGTTTTTGGAGATATTGCAATTCTAATTTAAACTAGAAGCTAGGAAGCTATAGGGCATTTTGTGTCTATGTTTGGTTTCAGGCTTCTACTAATATAAATCTCTTTTTTGAACCAAGAAAAAAAACAAGTATCATTTCTCTTCTGGCATCTTAGATCTCATTAAAAGTGTGGAAATAAATAGAGAAAAAGCTGACACATACCTCTTGAATATCTCCAACATAAATCCGATCACCATAAGTATGAATAGGCACAATCGTATTGGGAAAGAGCTTATTCTCACATTTCCACAGCAATTTATTTTTTCCCAAGTCATGTATTCTCAGCACCTATCCAATCCCAACTAATAAGTGGCCTTGAAATTGACATAATCCAAGAGGTACTCCATCAACTGTTGTTTTATGCAAAAGCTCCAGGGATTTGCCATCATCCACATATCTAAAAATACGAATAAAACTTCCTGAACAATGCCTCTTTGGCAAAAATTCTAAATCCTTTGCAGTTCCAATGGCCACAAGTGTTCCCAATTCTTTAACATGAAAAGTAACAGAGCAAATTCTAAATGCGGCTTCATTATCCTGCAGTGCCAAGAGGCATGTAATTTCACCAGTTTTGGGATCTATAACTCTAACACAAGATGCCCACTTCTTTGACTCTGCTTTTGGATAACCATTCTGCTCATCCGGAAGAGGATCCTCCTTCTCTTCATCGTCGCCATTCTATTGTTCTACTTTCATGTTCCCACTCTCCCCTAAACTAGGAGCTTCTAAGCATTCTTTTTTTGCAGCTTCACGTTCTTCTGCAGTGAATGCACCCTAATTGCTTTCAATAATAATCAATGATTTATGCTTTGGATGCAAAATGAACTTTCTCGGCGTATATCTAAGAGGCATAATGGTCTGATTGGATGTTTCTCCCAACCTTTCAATTGTAAAAACCCTAAGGGTATCCCCAGCAACTACAACCACACCTTCAACACACTGATCAAAAGAAAATGATTCTGCATATTCAAGAGTCTCGTAAGAGAGTGGAGTTAAAAGAAAGTGCCCCTGATGAATATAGCCTAGCCAGGGCCTGCTTGATAAACAAAGAGTTGTCCGATGGGCTCTCACTATAGCAGAAAAAAGTTTTGGTGCTCTTAAACCCAATAATCTGGTCTGGGTGTCTAAAAGGCCACCATTTGCCATATCTACCTTAGTTCTAAGAAGAACCCCATTCTGCAAACCAGCATTAAAAAACACACTTGTTGGATGATTTGCACCATCCTCCCCTCCTACAGAAGCCTGAAATTCAAGAGAAGAGATTCTGGAGGAGAAGATACATGTGAACATCGCCCCACTCCATTCGACCATATTAGACATGTAATCGTAGGCATTGTTACATTGTCTTTTGTAATTTTAGGTTTACAAAAGTCGTTATTCCAACATTTGTCAAGCTAGGTCCATAAACCATCATTATTCCGACGTTTGTCCCGAATACCGTCGCAATACCAACGATGTCCATAAGCATCACTATAGCGACGCTTTTGTCAAAATGTTGCAATAGCGACACATGTTTTCGAAACTTCACATTTTTGACGTTGTGTCCCAAGACGTCGATATTCCGACGACCTTCCTAAACATCGCAATACCGACAATGTCCCTAAACATTTCTATAGCGACGGTTGTTGGCGGGATTTCAAAAATTGAGAAAAATTGGAGAAATTTCCGACAATACATCAAAAGTGTCGAAACTAAATTGTCGGAATTTTGACCAAATGTACTAGTGGGTCAAAGGGTAGACCTAGAGTCCGTAAACCACGGTTTGCGGACCACAGGATAGCACAGGCTATGATGATATAAATAGATGGATTGTTTGAGTCTAAGACTAAGAAATATTGATGCTAATTATGAACTATTGAGATATTTTTTGGGTGGTATTGCTAAGGACTCCTGCTAGCTGTGTGCACGGAGATCCTCAGTCCTACTGTGTACGGACCCTGCTGGCTATGTGCGTGGGTTGTGACTTGGGTTTGTAACTCAGTTTTGGATGTTAATGAATGTGGAATTTGTTGAAGTATCTTTGTGTTACTTTAACTAGCTGTGATTTTGTCTGTGTTATCTGAATTAGCTACGATTGTGTTATTCTGTGATGATAATTATTGATGTGCACGGGGATGCGAAGGTGTTGCTAAGATTTGTTTAATAATAGTAGCTTTGTTTATGTTCACATGATTTCTATGAGGTTATAAGCTTCACTCTCTATACTGTTAACGTCTTGGCAATAATATTTCTTCTGTGCGAACCTAATAGATCTCAACAGGACTTCCTTAATTACCCGCTTTCTCCCAGGGTGCAGAAACCTGGTTCCAGCACCCACCCATACTACTTCGGGTGAGACCTTGGCCTATGAAAGTAGGTGATTGCTGAAAGGGCCAGTAGTATAGGGGTTTGTTGGCAAACCTTAAATCTGAACCTGGGTCAGGACCCCTCAAGCCAACACTATCTAAGTCTCCTTATTCTTAATCTTGATATTTTAACCATGTACCTTATTAAAAACTCCAACCATCAATAATTGAATGTAGGTGGTGGTTGGTAGGGAAGTTCATCTTCTATAGTTATGAGGATGTAGGTATTGAGTACAAGAAATGAGGTGTATGAGACTCCATCACTATAGGAATTTGATCCACATGGAAATTAGAAGCATCTCTTTTCTCGTGCACTTGCATCAAGCAAATTGGAGAAAACTTGTTCATTGGTTCACTAGCCTCATGCATTCTCTCATACCATTCATCCAACTCAATAAAGCACTCTCATGCATTTTCATGTTATGCATAGAAGAATTTTTCTACGGTATCCTATAAGTGACTAAGGAGATGTAAGGAAGAGAAGAGGATGAACCAAAGAGAGAGATAGAGAGCTATGGAGGAGCATAGAGGCTAGGTTGATAGTCAACCCTACCCATTTCCTATAGATTGTTGAATATATGGTGTTCAAGGGGCCTAATCCTTCAAAAGGGCATGATGGATTTTCCATAAAATTCATATTTCAAAAGGAGAAGAGATCCTTTGATTACGGCCAGTGACCTAATGCTAAATGATGCTTGAAGGAAGATTGATAGCTTGATGCTATTTGAAGGAAGGATGATAGATAATGCATTATATGGTATCATTAAGTGTGAATGGATGGTATACTTAGATGGTGTGCACCACCATTGAAAAAAAAAACAAATTGTGAGATAGCTCAAGTGGATATTGTTAGATGCCACTTTTCCCAAACAAGGGATTCCAAATAAAATTATTTGTTTGAAATTTTGATGGTTGACAATTTCCAAGGATTTTGTCAAATGGGTGAGGACACATAAACAATGCTAGAGCACACATACATCCTTCAATTGAATAAAACCAATTAAATAATTTATATTGTAATTTCATATATTCAAAGAACAAACAAATACACATGATTGAACTTTGGATTGATTACATTTTCCCCATGGAATTAAAATCCATTGAGAGTGTCCCTTAAATATGAACACCTTGTCAAAGTTAGTGCAAGTGTGTAGATCACATAACCTCTTTAAATTCTTAGAGTAGCATTTTTTGTGTACTTTTTCTCCATCTCGGCCTTAACGCTCTGGATCTCAGTCCAAGAAGCTTTCAGGGCTGCGACGAGTCCCTCAATCTTGGCCTGGGGGGTGGCAGAGGCCGGAATGTCTTTGGTCACATCTTCACAGAGTTTTTTGATCAGACCATTAGGGTAATTTTGAGGTCTAAAATGGGCCTCCTAAGGAAATTATAAAATAATAGTGGAAATAATAAAATAATATTTGATTACATCATCAAATTTTGGAGGGAAAAAAGAAAAAACTACTTTTTCAACTCATATTTTCAACTTATCTCTCAATTTTTTTACTCAAATTTCGAGTGGGAGTACTCATTGGGTGCAAAATTTAATTCCTCATCCAAGGAGTACCCATATTGCATACTTTTGATGGACCCTGCTACACGAAAAATGAGAAATACATGAAAAACGTGATTTTTTATCATGTATTTCTCATTTTTCATGTAGCAGGATCCATCGAAAGTATGCAATATGGGTAATCCTTGGATGAGGAATTAAATTTTGCATCCAATGAGTACTCCCTCTCGAAATTTCAGAAATTTTTTTTGGAGATAAGTTGAAAATACGAGTGGAAAAATTAGTTTTATTATTTTATTATTTTTTAATATTTTTACCCTTTTACTTAAAAAATGGTGAATCATCCCCCATGGTTGACATCATCATCTTGAATCCTATTGGTTCTTATAAAGTTTATTTTGGTTCTACATTTTTCTTAGGAGGACCATTTTAGACCTCAAAATTCCCCTAATGGTTCCAACTCGGTCTGTTGTGCAGTGGCAAGGATACACGCGGCCTGTGCCCGGGACGACTCAAAATTATTTTCTACGATGGTTTGCTTGGTTGTACTTAGCTGTTGTTGCACCTGTTGGTCTTTGTGTTGGATTTCCTCAAAGAGGGATGTGTGGAGAGCCTACAATGGCTCGACCTGAAGACGGGCCAAGTCCAAATGTATTTCCGTGTAGGCCTGGACTTGCGCACATAAGCTGGGCAGACTCAGAGTGATTGTTGTGCTTGGAAGGGGGCAAAGGCAGCTCTCGGTCATGGAGATCAACTCAATGTTGGTCGCTTGAGGCAACCTCTCTTGAACCATGCTCGTCTGCAAGGTATCGGCTTTGAGCTGAAGAGCTTGGAGCTCAGACTGTAATGCGGTGACTGCATCCTTCTGCTACTCTTCCAAGGCAAGCCACCTGTCCTCTGAAGCAATGGTGATCACATCTGCAATTTTCTCAAATTATTCCTTGGTTAAAGTAACCTAAATCTCCCTACCGGGCCTCGTAGCCCGTCATTTCGTTCGTTGGCCCTTAAGAGGTTCATTTGTTCATTTCGTGCCACGCGGGGAACCAGCACCCTGCGCATCCAGGCCCTTAGTCTCCATGTCCCGCTACAACTCCTGCTCCACGCCCTACGCCGCATCTGGGGAAACCTTCGTCCTCGTGGAGACTTCCGGGCCACGACCTTTTCAGTTGTTGGTAGTATCAGGTGGGGTGTTGGTCTTCGGAGTTGCGCTTGTACCAGCAGTGTTGGTCATTACAGGGCCATCCGATTAATCCCAATTTCCATTTGCAATGGCCAAGTCGTGACGAGTTGATCGATTTCCTCATCGACAACCATGTAAGGCAGCCACATCCAAGCTGGATTCGTACGGCACCGAATCTGCATGTTGTGTATCATAACCTGGAATTTCGCGATGCTCTTATACTTTCCATAGACCATTCATGACAGGCGTGGCCAGGAGTGAATTACTGCTATGAGCGCGCCATCAAGAAGTATCCATAATACTTTGTTTTCCTCAATACGTTTCGCATCCTTTGAATCCCACAAGTTTTCATATCACGCCCCTTCACGCATGCCTGGTTCGAGCTCAAGGAGTACCGATCCTTCAGGGGCTTCCCATGCGACCAATGCAATTAGGAGCAATAGCCAAGAGTAACAGAACGCCTTCCCGTGGTCCTGGGCCTCGCGCACGTTTTCCAGAAACTTGATGCAAAGGAACTGTGACCAATTAAAGAAAACCCCATTTTCGCAGCAGCCACCAAGATGAATCACATATGCGGGGACAATCGTGGCCTGGCACTTGTGCATCATTTTACAAGCCAACAGCAAGGTACCCATGCGCACTCTAGGGTCAGCAATGGTTCCAATCAGGAACCCTCTTTTGTTTCGCTCGAAATGGTAGTCCTCTCACACCTTGTCGGCGATCTATTGCTCATACTTCTTGCAAATGCACTCCATGGGATTCGACCCCTACATGGGGAGAACATTAATGCAATGAATTAGGGTAGCATCGATGGGAATGCGGTCCTGGATCCACAAGTTGTCGTCATAGATTGGGGGTAGTAGCTATCATGCAACTAGTTTGGTGATATTGTATCGGCAAAAGTGAGGTATCCGCAACAAGTTTAGTAATACTGAACCTGCTAACCCATGCGCCCACGGCATTGTAATACCTTTAGCACATCGTCCTCCAATACTCTTTCGAGATATAACTCAGGTGTCAATTCTGGGAAGGCCTCGAGGTTGGCAAGGTCATGATCGTCGAACTTAACTGAGGGGAAATTTCCAAATACTTCTCCATTTATGAGGACTTCATCTAGAACCAGTGGCATTTGCAGATAGGAGCACACAACATCGAGATTCTTTGGCATGTGCATCGAGGGTCTTCTAGGCTGAACATAGGGCAGTAGCCAAGTTAGCGGGGAAGCTAGTAGAGCTTCTTCCTGAGCAGACAGAGGTCGCTTCGTCAGGTTAGGTAAGCGTGCCTTAGGCACCTTTCGGGGGGATTACACATTCCGAGGGGATGTGTGTGGCTTCACCCCAACCCATTTCATAGGCCTCTCCTGCCCCTGCTCCTGGCCTTTCCACTTATTCTTCTTTTTCTCCACCTGCTTCCCCTTGGTCGGTGTGGACGCGACCTCTTCTACGTCAGGGGTTACTTCCAATACTTCATCGAATGTTATCTCAGTAGAGGCCACGGCCTGCGATGACTCAGCCGTATTGGTCGCAGTCATTCTTGCTCAGAAGACGAACTCGGGGTTGCTGCTATCAGAGGAGGTAGCGTGCCCAAATATGACTAGAGCACAATAGTTACTGAAATTTTCAGGGAACAAGACATTTAGGACGTACAGAACCTAATTCTGATCTGCCCTCCTCCTTTTATAGCTTTGGATAGTGAACAACGGTCGGATGAAACTTAGCTTAAAATTATTGTCAAGGAAACGGTAAAAAATCCTTTGAAATCGCTGCATTAATTGCCAACTGCCTGCTCCTTCCATTGGTAAAATTGGATTTTTACCCAGATTTACTATTCCAATAGCTAGTTTTCATAGTTTCGTATTACCCTTGTGTGCCCATCGCTCCTTTTCATGCTTCCTGACCTGCAAACGACCCCTATGCGTATAATGGGCCTGCCTACATTTTTCCTCTTTCCTGCGCGTATCCATCCTAATAGAGCTACTCCGGCCATATAGTCATTTGGTATGCACCGAGTTGGCCTAGTATGGTTTGAGATGACTTCCATTAAAGTATCCTGGCAGGGGGTCCCCACGGAGTGTAGCCAATTTCACCACACCTCCATTCGTAATTTTTGTTACGATATAAGGTCCCAACCAATGTTGATGGAATTTCCCTAGGTGGCGTGCAAAGTGGCTGTCATATATGCCTATCATGTTGGGCCTTTTCCCGGGCCTTCTGAACTTGCTGATGAAAGTTAGCAATGAATCGATCTTCCTCCAAGGTGACTAGCTGCGCTAAGAGTTCCTCCATGATATCAGGCTCCGCCAAGTTTGTGAAGGTCGTGATGCGCAGGCTAGGAATGATATACTCCATGGGAATAATGGTCTCCTTCCCATAAACAATCCGAAACAGCATTTTCCCAGTCAATTTCTTGCACGTGGTCCGATAGGACCAAAGGACTGATGGGATGCACACATCCCAATCGCTTCGATCAACATTACAGACCTTGGTAAGCGCCTGTTCTAGAATTTTATTTAAAGCTTCTACCGTTCCATTTTCCTGCGAGTAATATGAGGTACTTTTTGTGTGGTGGATTCGAAACTTAGCCAAAGCTTGAATTGTGTCATTAATGAAATGCATACCTTTATCGCTCATCAAGATCTCCAGACAACCAAACTTGGTTAAAATAAGCTCAAAAATAAAGTGTGCAATGGTATCTGCAGTGCAATCCTTCACAGCTTACGCTTCCACCCATCTGGTTACATAATCAGTCGTAGTGAGGATGTATCGGGCACCTGTCTTCTTACTTGGTTGGTTGATGGGCCTAATGAAATCTATTGCCCATTTATCGAACGCATGTAGGGCCATCTGTGGTTGTAAGGGCATTTCATCCCTATGCGACGGTCTTCCGGTCTGTTGGCATGTGTCGCAAGCTTTGCAATAGACGTGAGAGTCGCTATGCAGTGTGGGCCACCACAACCTGCTCTTAAGATCTTTTGCGTCGTCACTTTTCCTGCGTAGTTACCTCCTGCTACGCCTCCATGGGCTTCTGCTAAAATGGCTTGTCTTTCATGCTCCAATATGTATCATCACAGTGCCTCATCAGCTCCTAGCTTATACAGGTGGCCCGCAATGATGGTAGAGTCAGCTGCGCGGGTTATCAGCTCTCTTTTTTGTTGTACTGAATATTCTGCAGGTGCCATCCCCGTAGTTAAGAATTAAATAATATCAACAAAGTGCTCATCAACCACCTTAATAGCAAATAGCTATGCATCGGGCAATCCTTCTTCTAGGTTGGTTGGTTCTTCACCACTCTCGATTCGGGACAAGTGGTCTGGTCCATCATTTAATCTCCCAAGCTTCACAATTATCTCAAAGTCATATTCCTAAAATAGTAGTAACCATTGGAAAATATCCCCCCCAACACAGGCTTATTGACGAGGTACTTTAAAACTGAGTGATCTGTGAACATCTTGAAGTGCTCGCCCAGTAGATAATGCCGATATTTTTGCAGGGCATACACCATTTCCAGCCCCTCGCGTTCAATATTAGAGTAATTATGCTCCACGCTAAATATTTTTCTACTAGAAAACGCAACCAGGTGGTCAATGGCCCCCTCCCAAGGCTGTGTAAGGACAACTCCTAGGGCAATCCCTAAAGCATCCACATGGACATGGAAAAATTTCGCCCAGTCAGGAAATATGAGGATAGGTGTAGAGACCATCTTTTCCTTGAGTAGCTCAAAACTCTTCTAACACTCCACGTCCCAAAAAACCGATACATCCTTCTTTAGTAGCTTTTCCATGGGTGTCGTGATCAGTGTGTACCCTTGAATAAACTTCCTATAGTAGACCGTGTGCCCGAGGATGGAGAAAAATTGTTTCTCAGTTGTGGGAACTATTAAATTAATGATAACTGCAACCTTGGCGGGGTCAACCATCAATCCCTGTCAACAGAATATATGGCCTAACAAGATCCCGAAAGGTACCCATAATATGCACTTCTTAATATTTAGGGAGATCTGGTGCTTTCTACAAGCATCCAACATCATGTGAAGGTTTGAGATGTGCTTCTTTACCAATCCAAATACTATCCAATCATCAAATTATGCTTCGAGAAACTTGTGAATGAACTCCTTGAATAATGCAACCACTACTCGTGAAAAGATGGCAAAGGAATTTTTGAGCCCAAAGGGCATGACAGTGTACTAGAAGGATCCCCATTCTGTGGCGAAAGTAGTTTTTCTACGATATTCAGCTGCAATCCTGATATGATGGTATCCCGAAAACCCGTCAGTGAATGAGTATGCTTCTTGCCCTCCCACATTGTCAAGGATTTCATCAGAAAATAGCGTAGGGAAGGGATCATGTACGCAAGCATCATTCAGCGTACATAGGTCGATATAGATTCTTATTTCTCCTTTAGTATTTTTTTCTTGGACCACCATAGGGCTAACCCAATCTGACTGTTCTACTGGTTCGATGATACCTGCAGCTAGCATTTTGTCGATTTCTTCTCTGACATATTGCTTATACTTGGGGTTCAATCGGCAAGGTCGCTGCTTGACAGGGCGTGCATCTGGTTTTAAAGTGATTTGCATGACCCCCAGGTCCCTTGTGATACCTTTGAGTTCTGAAAACTTCGTGGGAAACAGATCCTGGTACTCCGTGAGAAGTTCCGCGACTTTCCCAACGGTATCATCATCCCAATAATCCCCAATTCTAGCCAACTTAGGTTGTTCTTCTGTTCCAATGTTGACTTCCCTTAACTTAAGAGGCTTGGTCAAATCGACAGCTTGTAGTGGGGGTCCATGAACTGCTCATTCACCCTCAGAATCTAGGATAGTGATATTTCGCAAGTCTTCGTCACATTCCTCCATTGATAGATTGCGACAGTTGGCAATATCCTGCATCTGCGTATCCCAATCTGGTTCCCCATACTCTACATGACGGTGTGATTCATCAAATATTAGAGCATCTATGTCTTGGAGGGCTTCGTCTAATTCCTCAATTCCGCCTATCAACCCGAACGTCCCCACAAAATCGTCCCTCATGGCATCCTAGTGGTGGGTGTGCTGATGTAGTTCCACATCCAAATACCATGCGGTGGGGATGGGCCCAAAGATATCAATAAACAGGTGGACCCATTCGTCCCCGGTCCTTTCGCACTACCCCTCCATCCATGTGAACAAGTGCTTGCGTGGGTCCCCGCGGATGAGGAAAATCTCCATGGGTAGGTGAACCATGGGTTCAAATCATAGGATCATCATCCTACAACATTTCTCCCAATCTTGAAAAGTCCCCTTATGAGTTTCCCACCACCGCATAGGGGTCACACGCATGGCTAGGTTAAGTGCCCACGTTCTCTGTTCCCGTGGGACTTCTGCTTCGAATGCTCTAATAAAATCCCTAATACTACCAAAATCACCAAATTAAGGCATCTCTCTTACCTCTGAGGAGATACATCGGAAGCTCCGTGATCCTAAGACACCATAGCGCATATACGTCATGCAATCGATTCTACCAATTTTCGATCTCCCCGTCAGAGTCAGAGAGGCATTCACTGTCTTTTTCCCAGCAAAGCACGCCATTAGTATATATATATGATCAACGTCGTCTCCTTCGCGCATGGGTTCTATATACCGCTCTCCCTCTGCTGGGTCTAGAGGGACTATTAATCTCGTACCCTCATTCTAAAAAACCATGCTCCTTTTCTTCAAGTTGATAATGCTTTCCATGTCTATAGCTGAGTCCAAACAATGTTACCGATGAAATAGGTAACCTCAATGTTACCTACTTTTTGAAGTATCAAGGAAAACACCTGATTTTGAAAAAGTGGCGATGCAGAATCAAGAAAATAAAAATTGAACATGTTTTTGGCACTTTAAGTTTTTTTCATTTTGTTTTTTTTTTTAATTAATTTTTTTTTTTTGTAAGTGGTGTTTTTTTATGTCGATTTTGAATAGTGTGGTGTATCATCACCAACGTTTTTTTATAGGATTGATTTCGACACTATAAATTTTCTAATGTCTTCTTCTTCGGTGCGATGTTTATTTTTAAGTGCATTTATGTACTTGTGTTTTAAAAATAAAAAAAAATAAAAAAATTTTAAAATAAAAACTTGTAATGATATCTTCACTTTTTCACATACATAAAAGATGGAAAAGGGGTCAATATTCTAAAGTTTATATTTTCTACATGTTTATGTATTGTTAAATAATTTTTCAATGCACATCAAAAAATTGTCGCTAAAAAACCAATATTTTGAACCAAATGACAAAAAAAATACAATTTTTCAATATAAATACAATGCAAAAAATACACTTTTACAGAGTTTTTGTTGAAAAAAACATGTTAAATAAACTAATTTTTTGGGAGAATCTTAACAAAAAAACTTAAGAAAACAACATTTTTATTGAATTTTATGTCAAAAATAATAGCAATCACATGTTTTTTGCAAAAAAAAAGGATTGTTCTCATAAAATATCAAAGTCTAAACATTACAAGTAAAACTGATTAATAGTTCTAAAAAATAAGTTTTGTTTGCAAGCATAACTTAAACATCATCAACAATATCAACTAATACATCTTCAACATCATCTAGAACAACATTGATGGCTTCTTCCGCAACATTTTCTTCTTCATTTTGATCATTGTCGTCTTCTAATGGATCTTTCATGTCAGCAAATCTTTCAAAGTGTCCCTTTCCAATCATTCCATATAATGGTGGTTGAGGTTCCTTTGCTTTTTTTGCCACACGTGATTCATTAAAATCTCCTTTCCTCAAACCAACTTCTTGCTTCGCATCTGGAAGGAATTTAAGAGCGTTAATTCTTTGCTGAATAAATTTGCATTGAACTGGATCTTTCTCAATGGCAATGCCATTTCTTCCTTTTAGTAGGCAACATGCTAGTGTTGTACCTAGTCATCAAGCACAAAAAAAATAAGTAAGAAAATTAGTATGGAGACATAAAAAGTAAAAAAGACAATATTTAAATTTAAATTTGTATATTAAAACTTACCTGAACTTGAGAATAAATCAAAAACCCATTCTCCTTCATTTGAACATAGATCTATAAGATCGTTAATCAATGCTTTTGGTTTTTGATAAATGTTAACTATATCTCCTTTTGCATCTTTATCCTTATATGTTAGTTTTCTTACCACTGCATCATAAACCAATACTTGAATATGACTCTTCTCATCTACTCGATTCATAATAATATGCTTATAGCTATCGTCTTTTGTCCAACATTCAACATGGATGAACTCACAATCATTTATAATAGGCTAATCTTCGGAAGAAACAATATTTGACTTTTGCCTGTAACATAACATAGTAAAAGTTCAATTAAATTTTACATGAATAATTTTTTTTAGGAGGAATCAAACATACAATTTCAAAGTCTTACCATGTAAGTTGCATCCTTGAGTTTGCTTTACCCTTGAAGCTTGTTACTAACATTGGAAACTGTGTGTTTGAATGAAATGTCACAAATCGCCAAAGTGGTGATGTTGTCACTTCTTGAAAACCCATAACCACTTTACTAAAAGCTTGATAAGTATATGGTTCTCTATCATATTCAATGTATGGGAAATTGAAACCATGAGGAATATCTGCAATAACTAGGCCATATTCCCTTTTAGGTATTAGTAATGCAATGTCTTCACAGTCACCTTGTATTATTTGATATTGGACATTGTCGAGCCCATTCCAAATGTAATGATTAAGAGTAGGATCTAGTTCAACATTCATAAGACGCTTCCTTCTCATGTTCTCCATCTTAATTTTTTCAATAAAACTTTATATATATATATATATATATATATATATATATATATATAAGTAATAAAATAAAAATAGTTAAAATATGAATAAAATAAATTTATAAATCAACATACCTTATTGAATTCAATATAAAACTCTTTTAGTGTTGATGTAGAACTTGCTTCTGGGTAGTTGCGTACAACATCATCCGAACTGTCTTCATTCAACATTTTAACCATGTGTTGTTGTATTTTCATAAAAAATTTCTGATTGAATAAATCAAGTTAAAAA